>PJEM01010656.1:0-60486 GCA_004023845.1 Helogale parvula | reverse complement strand
TTTCTGTGGATATGGAATTTGGAAATGGAAGTCTGATACCCAGGAGAGGGATCAAGGCTGGACAAAGTTTATAGAAGTTGGCAGTCACTCACCTGAAATGTATTGAGTACCCATCTTCTGCCTAATTCTGTGTTAGAGGTACAGTGTTGAACAAGTACATGTGGTCTCTACCCTCATGGAGCTCACCATGGAAGATAGACATTGTCATACAAATTGATAGGTAATTTAAATGGTTATTGATTCCATGAAGAAAAATGAATGGTAGTACTGGGCCTTATAATAGCAATCTAACTTTAATTGTGGGAAATTGAAAAGTTTTTTCTGAAAGATTTTTAATTTGAGCAGAAACCAGAAAAATAAGAAGGAGCTACCTGGGTTAAGGATCCTGGATGTTCAGGCAGAGGGAACAGCATGTATGGTATGGAAATGCTGATGTTAGAAAGCCCTGCGAGTAAACAGAAATCAACAAAGATGAGAGTGGCTGACTTTAGAGAATCAAAGACAAATTTTCAGAAAAAGATCTGTAAAAGGAATCAGAAACCAGATCACACAAGGCATTTTAGGCTGTGTTAAGGATTTTGGAATTTATTTTAAGTCAGTGGTAAATTATTGATTTTAAGCAGAGAAGTGGCATGGTAAGATTTTCATTTTATTGTGGCTTCTAAAAAGTAGGGCAGATGATCAGGGTTAAAAAAAGGACATAGTTTATTTTTTATTTTATTATTATTCTTTTTATTTTAGAGAGAGAGTGTGTATGAGTACTAGTGGGGGTAAGAGAGAGAATCTCAAGCAAGCTCCATCAAAGCCAGGTTCGATCCCATAACCCTGGGACAATAAATAACCTGAGTGAATTCAAGAGTCGGATGCTCAACCTATTAAGCCATCCAAGCACTTGGATGGGAGATGAGAAAGAAATAGATACACAAGATAACTTGTAGGTCTTTCTGAAGAACAATTGAGTAGACCGCTTCCAATCTCAACTAAGTAGATGGAAACACAGTCCAGCACGGGGAACAATAGTTTAAGAATAGTTGCAACTCAGTTTTTGCAAATACGAGTTTAAGGTCCCTTTCATAATTCCACTTAGAGATAATATGTTTGTAGTTTATCATGTTTCTGGAGCTCAGAACACAGGGTGTGGGCAGTTATGTAGATATGTATTTGCAAATATATAGTATGCAGATGGTATTTAAAGGCATGCCAATTGGTCAGATTTCTGTGGCAAGATGGAAAAGTGAGAAGAGAAGGAGTATATAAACCAAGATTTGAAGAGCATCAACATTTAAAGCTAGGGTAGATGACAGGACATTACAATCCAAGTAGACTTAGAATTATGTAGAAGGGAATGAGGTAAACCAAGAGAGTCTGGTGTCATGGAAGCCTAGCCAAGGAGACAGGTATTTTGTGTGTCTAATACGTCAAGAAAGATGAGTGCAGGACAATTTCCACTAGATATAATATCATGGATATCAGAAGTGACCTCAATAAAAATAGTTTTGATACAGTGGGGCCTCATTAGATTGGACTGTGTTGAAGAGTAAACAGTATATGAAGAAGTAGAGGAGATGTGCAGATAAGCAATGCTCTCCAGAGCTTGACTGTAAAGAATAGACAAGAATTAGGGTTCTTGGGTAGCTCAGTAAGCGAAGTGCCTGATTTCAGCTCAGGTCATGATTTCAACACCCGTGAGCTGGAGCCCCGCATCAGGCTCTCTGCTGTCAGTGTAGAGCCCACTTCAGATCCTGTCTCCTTCTCTCTGCTCTTCCCCCACTAGAGCTCTTTCTCTCTCTCTCCAAAAGAAATAAATTAAAAAAAAAAAAAAAGAATTAAAGCAGGAGCTTGAAGGACATGTGAGGAAAAGGCAAGGCTTATTATTGTCATGTTTTGTTTTAAATATGAGAACTATTAGATATATTTGAATGCCAAGGGAAGAGTTTAGAAGAAAAGGAGAGATTATGTAGGAAAAGTTGTGGGAACAGGTGGAACAAAGTCCCTGAGAGGGCTGGAAGTAATGAGATCTGAACTAAAAGTGGAGAAATTGGTCTTTGTCTTGGGGGGAAGGATACACATCTATGTTCTAAAGAAGTGGTGTGGTGAGGAGAAGGCCAAGGCATCGTGGTGGGAAGACAAAGGCACATTGGCCTGATGGCTTCTTTTTGACTCTGAAATTCATGAAACAAGGTCATGCATGGAAGTGACAAGATAGAAATATAACCTTTGAGAGTCAGTGAGCTCAAGTGTAGGATGTATTGTGAAAGGAACAGTGGTTTGAGGTCAGGAACTTAGGGAATGACTGCATTTAAGGATCCAAGGGAGAAAGAAAAGTATGTGCAGAACAATAAGAAGGGATGAGCCCGGAGGCACAAAGAAAGTAAAGAGCGTAAGTTATAACAGAAAAAATGTTCTGGTGCCCCCAAAGGGAGAGTCAATGTCAGATGACCTGACTAAAGCTATTGGAAAGATAGTATTTTTAAAGTGTTTATTTATTTGGAGACAGAGAGAGAGAGAGATTTAGAGCTTGAGCACGGGAGTGGCAGAGAGAAAGGGCAAGAGAGAATCTCAAGTAGGTTCCAGACCTTCAGCTCAGATCCCAACACAGGGCTCGAACCCACGAACAGTGAGATCATGATCCCGTCCAAAATCAAGAGTCAGATGTTTACCTGACTGAACCACCCAGATGCCCCAAGCTGGTATTTTTTTAAAGTTTGTGTCACATGACAAGAGCTGTACTAAGTGCTTCATATAAATTGGTTCATGGCAAAGGCTAAGAGAATGTAATATTAACTGTAGACAGATTAAGTGACTTGTCTAAGCTCAAACAGTGAAGAATTATATACTGAGGTTTTTAACGTAGGAAAGACAGAACCCGAAGCCCACGAGCTCACCACCTGCGTCCTACCCCCAAAGGCTAACTGATGTATATTGGGCCTTTCGGATTAACAGGCGCTTTGCTAAGCATTTTATTTATGGAAGGGTTTAGGTTGCTATTAAAAAAAAAATCAATTAAGTTAAATTAAATTTAAATTAAATTAAAAATAGAGTTTCCAGTATTGGAATATGATGTACTCCAAAACCACAGTAAGGTATTTTATTAAACTCATATATAATAGTATTTATTAAGTTATTCATTCCTTAAACACGAAATTGAAAGATGGAAAGCGGTAGGATAGGGTTAGACCAACGTATTCTCTCACCTGTGGGCGTTACAAGGTAAGATGGACTCCATACAACCAAGAACAATGGAACTCATCATTACAAACATGAATATATGAATGAAATATGCAACGATAGTGCTCAACACAGAGAACATTTTAGGAGTTGGTTGTTCAGATCCAGGTTAAAGTATCTCTGCTTGGAAGTTGGGCTACTTGATGAAATTTCTGGTGCAACATAATATTTTTGCCCTATTCCCCTAAAGTTCCTTAAAAAAAATCTTATGATCTCCATGGGGTCCAGATTCTAAACAAGGCCAGATTAGCGTGGAAATAGATGCTATTGCTGATGCCTTCTACGGAAGGCCGGGGTGGGTAGTTTAAAGGTGAGGATGGGACACTGCTGACGTTAGGGATGAGCTAAGGACAGTCCTGCTGGTTGCAGAGTCAAGTGTAGGATCTTTATACTATATACGTGAAAGTAAAATGTGAGGAATATTCATCACTCTATCTAGTTATATCTATATGTATATCATTACCTATCTTCTACATATTAATTTTTCTCTGTAACTGAAACAAAAAAATATAAATGTATTGGCAATACCTTATAATAACTTCAGGTATTTTTATTATATTGCAGTTTCTATATTAGAAAATGATCTCCATGTTCAAGTAGATGTTCACAGAACTTGGTTGATTTGATTAAGGCAGCCATTCTACGTAAGATGTCTAGGATAATCACTACTGAGTCTCCATCCACATGACAATTTCTCTTTATGAGGAAAAAATCCGATTTAATGCTGTTTATAGAGGTATTATTTGCTAATCATTGTAAAGTAAAAAAAATTTAGTCAGTAACTCTTGGGACGTGAGGTTCTATACAACATTTTGATTAATAATTGCTTTTTATACTTAAACACTAAATACCTCCTGTCTGTCTGTCTGTCTGTCTAATAAAATCAAGGCACTGGGATAGAGTAAGAATATTTTGTGAATTTTTGGGGTGAAAATAGGTTTTTGTACAGGGCAAATCTCAATTTTCTTCTCATTAAGAAGACGTGTCTACTTCTAGCCCTTAGAGAAAAGCAGTTTCTAGAAATCTGTGCATTATAAAAAAGTTCACAGTGGAATGTGTCATGAGCTTTGGTGAGAGTAGCTTTGCTTGCCACACGAAGAAACATTCAGAGGAGAAGAGGGATTCTGGATCAAAATGAAGACAGCTAATGTGAAGTGAGTAAAGCGTTGGGTATAAAGGATGCCCCTACCCCATGGAAATTCTCTTCTTGTGACCCTTTGTTCTCCCACTAAGACCTTGATTTTAAGGCTGTGGTTTCTGAGGGGTGGGAATTGCTGGGAATAGCTGGAAAGGGAATCCTGAGTGATTTTCTTGTCCTTTCAAAATCTTTAAAGTCTGGACATGTCAGGCCACTGCTAAATCTGTCTGGCATAGCATTCCTGACAGGCAAAATTACTATCTTGGAGTCTGCCTTCACTAGGGCTTCTGTTTGAACTCCCTAGAAGCTGACATCCCCATAGAGTATGAAATCCACCACATTGGCTGTCAGCAAGCTGGCAGCTTACTGACTGTGTGCATTACCTGCTGGCTGTTTCTCCAGCGTGAAGAGTCCGGTCTGATGATTTACCCCAGGAAAGAGTCTTGCAGATTAACTGGGAATGAGCATCCAGTGCCCAAATGAGAGTGTGATACTAGTGCACCTACTTGTTTGTCTCCTATTCCCCAATGTCCTAAGGGCAAAGATCTATTTTCTAGCAACACATTATTTTAATCATCTTTCAGCTAAACAAAAAATCCAGAAGCAAAATAGATTATTTGGGTCTACTGTGCGAAGTGGCAATGCTGCAGATATCAGCAGATCGATAACTATTTATAAATAGATTTATCTGATTTCATTTACCATCTAGAGTGTATGTCAGTGTGTGTGTTTCTTTATGCATTTATACATAATAAATTTGATATAAAATATTTAAATATGAATAAAAATACTAAGCCCAAATGATCTTAATAAGAATTCACTTATGTATAAATACACAGTCAGTTGGAAAAGAGATAGCTGGCTAACTGGATAGACGGGTAAATATATGCACACAGCAAAAGAAATTGACAAATTAAACTGAACCATGATTAAGTAAGGGATTTTTTGGAGTTCACGGAAAATTCTGCTACCCGTGAGCTTTTGCTGCTCCCTTTTTCCCTAACCGTGACATGGGTTTCTTCCTTCTCTCTTTTTCCTCTTCTCCCTTCCCTTTTCCTGCTTTACATAATACTTGCTCAGCCCTGAGGAGTGTGCTGAGTGGCGGGGCTGGCAGCAGGGAGCAGATTAGCAGTAATATTTGAGAGACAGACTCCGGCTGCTTCCCTTCATCACTTTGCTCTCACTTCCAACTTCAACCCTTCCCCCACCACCTGAAAGGCAATCAAAGATTAAGTGGAAGAGAAAAATATGTCAATGTTTTTTCTCTTAAAAAAGAAGTCTATTTGTCTTACAGCTTGATAAAATGCCCTAGTAGGTTATGTTTACTTAAGGGTCTTTTTTTTTTTTCTTTAATCTTTGGATGGCTAGCCCCGTGGTTCTGAAGCAAACCACATACACCCCACAAACTAGCCAGTGGCAGTCACTCTCAACAAATATCTAGCCTGGAGTATGACTACAAATTTGTAGATTTTTTTCTCTCTCTAGTGAGCCTAACTAGTTCATTGTAGGTGGTTTTGTGTACTAGCATTAAGTTTTTGTTGTTGTTTTTTAAATATTTTATTTATTTTTGAGAGAGAGACAGTGTGAGCAGGGGAGGGTCAGAGAGAGAGGGAAACACAGAATCCGAAGACAGGCTCCAGGCTCTGAGCTAGCTGTCAGCACAGAGCCTGATGTGGGGCCCAAACCCACGAACTGCGAGATTATGACCTGAGCCAAAGCCGAACGCTTAACCAACTGAGCCACCCAGGCCCCAGCATTAAGTTTTAAAGAGGGATGGATGCAGTGTTTCTCTATTATGTCTTGTGTATATAAAGCAGGAAAAAAAAAAAACCCTTTAAAATATGTAGTTCCACTTTCACCTTAATATCCTTGTATTGGTCAGACCCTGTAATCCGATTTTAGGTATCCAGTATAATATTGTTTCTTTCTGGTGGTACCTCCAGCTGTAGACATTTCCTGTTAAAATCTACTAATTAACAAAACACTAAGACTCTCAGAAAATTGGTATTTTCATCTGTAAAATGGGGATAATGGTGCTAGCATGGGATTAAATATCATCTAAATATTAAATTGTCTACTATAATATCTATAATTACAAAAGAAGTGTTCAGCCAACATTGCCTTAATTGACTTTAAGCATTCCTACAGCATTTTAATGAGCACCCCCATTGATACTAACAGAATAAAGCATTACTATTATCATGTAAATTTATGCACATAATAGCCTCTTTCTAAGGGCAAATGGCTTAACCTTAAATCTTGATATTTATGGTAATAATAAGCAATCTATACATACATACCATTTTACAGATATCAAAGATATGTAACATCCATTATCTCACTTTGCCCTTCCAATGATCCCAAGACTATTTAAACATAAGATTACTGAAACTTCTAAAGTTTAAAAAAACACATTCAAGGTCATACATGTATCATGCAATAGATGAGGGATTGATACTCACACTCTAGAACCCATCTAGAATCAATGCTTATTAATTTTAATAGAGGACAAAGCAGGTAGGACATGAGATATGTTTACAATAACCAAATCAGGCAAATGTCTATCTTCTCCAGATTTAGCAGGAGCCATATTCTATTGGAGTCACTGAAATTAACATCTATACATCAATGTGTGGCTAACCTGTCTGATCCCTACACCAAAAATACAAGGGTTTATCATTGTTTTCACACAGTCTAAAGCATTGAAAAACTTAGATTCTCCTATTTGGAAGGAATATAAATGGACTTCTATTTATAATTCTGTGGGAACTGTCCATTTGTTAAAGTTCATGGTAGTAGGAAGAGGGGTCCAGGGGGCAGGAAAAGGGAAACTATAGAATACATTCAATAATTTATCAATACATGAATACCAGCATTTATTTATTTATTTATTTATTTATTTTGAAAGAGAGAGAGAACATGAGTAGGGAAGAGGCAGAGAGAGGGAGAGAAAGAATTCCAAACAGACTCTGCACTGTCAGCTCAGAGCTCAATGCGGGGCTACATCCCACAAACTGTGAGATCATAACCTGAGCCAAAATTAAGAGTCAGATGATTAACTGACTGAGCCACCCAGGCACCACACCAGCATCTAATTTTTGACAAGAGGCAGCTAGCTCCATTCTGAATGACTCTAGAAACTCTAAGCTTTGTCCGTTTCATGGGATCAATAAAGTAGGTGCAAATTATTGTCACAGTCATTGTCAACTCTGATCATTCTCAGTAAGAAATGTCTTAGTTACACACTTATTCATTATTGCCTGTTCTAGAAAGACACTTAGAATGTTTATTGTGATTTTTATTTTTTGAAAAGAATATCATCATTTTGTAAGAATATACTCTGTGACAGTGTGAGGGAGAAAAGCTAATTACATTGTGTGTAATTACATTGTCAAATTCCAACAATGCTCAAATTACTCTTCCTATTTGGTTTTGCATTAATCATATTTTTAATAAAGATCACTTGCCCCTGTGCAGACATTTCAGTACTCTGGCCCAATATCTTGTCTGAAAATGAGCTCCTCCTACAATAAGCCTCATGCTTGGTTGTTCTCACATCAAAAACTCCTTCGCAGCATGCATTGGAACTCTTTTTAGAAAAAGATCTCAAAAAAGAGAATGCTTTGGGGTCAGTTGTTTGCTTTTACCCAAAAGTAAAGGAAAAAAGGGCATGGTTAATGTGAATATCAACTCGAAAAATCTCATTCTTGAACAGTAGGAATACTACAAGGCTAGAGGATGTAAAATTTCATCAGATGTCAGTCACATCACACCACTGGCCTTGCCACGGCCCTTTGGAGTGTTATAAGACTTTTCTTATTTTTTATTAGAACTACACCAGGAATTACACTCGGAATTATGTCAGTCCTGCGGCAATTTTCAAGAAGCCGCAAGTCCATGATCCTGAAACTTTGACTGCTGACAAGAACTTGCTTGGAGCAGCAGTGTTATTAACAAGCCGCCTTCCCGGCACCCCATCTGCACTGGAAGCCATCCCCAGCTCATCACCTCCATCTGTCTCTCTGTACGACGGGGCGTGCACACCAGCAGGCCCCGGCCACGAGGTTCAGTCTGCTGCTGAGTTACTCATCAAACATCCTGTGCTGCATGGACTCCTTACTCTTAGTATTGTGGGCTGCAGGCGACCAGTCTGAGAGCCAGACACAAGTGTACTTGCCTCCTTTTATAATGAAGGCCCTTTAGGCAGCCATTTTGAGGCATTAAGAATGAAGATATTTAAGTACGTGCCAAAAGAAAGACATTCAGTACTGTGGGTGTCTCTTCTGGGATTTATTACACCCTTTAGAGGAGGTGGGGTCCCTTGATTTGATGTCATCTGGACTTTGGTCTCTGCACAGTGTCCTCTGACGACTACCAGCTCTGGATTCTGGTTCCGGTTTTTAAAAGGCCTCGGAGGACTCATAAATTCAATGCTTCTGTATACAAGCAGAGGATATGCATGTACCTACTGTTCTGTTCAGCTCTGGTCTTCTCCTGGCAAGACTCTGTTTTCACTCTTGCTGCTGGTTATCAAATGGTATGCAAATGACTTACCACCCACTAGGGGCTTAGTTGTTTTATTTATTTATTTATTTATTTATAATTAAACTGATCCTGTAACTCTTACTTTGCTTCAGAATGGGAGATTATCAAAGTTACTCCTGAAAAATTTGATTTTCATTTTTTCAAAGTCTTATCTTCCTTTCTGGGTAGAAATGGGGGCATCGTGGGGGGCATTTCTCATATCATTAGCTTTCCCAGATTCTGTGCACTGTTGTGATATAGGGAACTCTCAAAGACTGCCCACTGAACAGAACCATACACAGATCCTAGAAGTCATGTTTCCGTTTGGTTCGGTGTACAATGGAACACACGGACTGTAGAAAGGGAAGAATTATGATGTAATAGGCAAGGGCAAGACGTGGATATGGGGTAAAACTGTACTTCAAGATCGAGCTTTGTCCATTACCAGCTACTTGGCCTTGAGTAAGTTAAATGACTTACGCCTCTGTTCTGTCATCAGTAAAAGGAAGGAAATCATGTCCAATTTTAAGGTAACTTTGGGATGTGGTCATAATTAAACCAGACAGTGCATATACAGGGCTAGCACAGAACATGGCGGATAGTAAATACTTAAATGTTAGGTTATACCACTGTTATGACTGAGGACAGAATGTTCTAAAAGCAAAGGAGAAAAGCTGAATGAGTCTTTTCAATTTTACTGTAGCCAAACTTTCTGCTTTATCATACCCTATGATTTTTAACTCACAGGTGTAGAAACTTAAAAAGAAAATGCGAAGTGTTATTTGGTGATTATATTCAGGAGTTCTGCAACAGTATTCAACCAAGAATTCAAGACATTGGGTCCTCCAGATGTGTCTCTATCCATAAAACTGTATTTCTTTTGACTCGTATAGAACTGTGTACCCAGAGGGCACTCAATAAAAATAATGACAAAAATCAACCCATTGCTGCACACGGGAGTGAACTTCAAGATCGATTTCATATTATTTTTAGTGTTCTTCAAAGCACCCGGTTTCTTGGGGGAAAAGCAAGCCGTATTGCTTGTAAGCTTTTATGTTTCCTTGTTTAACATCTGTCTTGGTCTTGGACTTTGCTACCATCACTGTCATGTGGCAAATCAGTTCTTGAAATTAAATGTTACGAAACATATTAACTAGCTTATTTGATGGAATGAGGGAGGTAGCTCGCTTTAGCATCAAGTGGTACCTACACCCCCATCACATGCTCTGGCAAAGGTTAATAAAAATGGTTCTTACACTAGAACATTGAAATATGGAAGACAAATGACACAGAAATGAGTCTACGTAAAACTGGGAAAATCTGAATAATTGGGTTGATTGCATCAACGACAGTATCTTCATTGTAACACTATGCTATAGTTTTGCAAAATGCTACCATTGGGATAAATTGGGCAAAGTATAGAGGAAAGGTATTTTTGTATTATTTTTCACAACTGTATGAGAATCTAAAACTATCTTAATAAAATGTTTTTAAAATATTTTTACATTTATTTTTTTGAGAGATGAAGTGAGACAGAGCATGAGCAGCAAGGGTCTGAGAGAGAAGGAGACACAGGACCTGAAGCAGGCTCCAGGCTCTGAGCAAGTATTCAGCACAGAGCCTGATGTAGGGCTCGAACCCACCAACCATGAGATCATGGCCTGAGCTGAAGTTGGATGCTTAACCCACTGAGCCACTCAGGAGCCTCTAAAATATTTAATTAAAAGTATGGAAGATAGACATCTTTATTATGATTTATTTTTATAAGGAGTTTTTATTTTCCTAATACACCTCATTGCTTTGTATACCATCTAAGTGAGATGTTTTCTATAATCAAACCGTTTAGTTGGTCCACAGTCTTTGAATTTCATAGAAAAATTGAATGAAGTGGCTAACCTACTGTCGCCTGTTCTTTCTTTCAAACAAACCTAGGAAATGGGAACAATTCTTACTTTTGGATTTAAAAAGAATCAGCCAGAGGGTAAATGGAATTCACAAAAGAAATTTGCTTATAAAGCAGTACAGAAATGTCTTCCGAAGAGCATCTTTCATCGATCTATTTTTGTGACAAAATCTAAAATTTTAGAGCAGCTTCCATCTTTCAGTTCTGAAATGTATATAACCATTAGCAACAGCAGAATATACTCCTGCTGGGAGCTTAAACATAGTTATTTTCTGATCATCCTTTGTGATACCTTAATGTCCCATGGCCTATGGTGTTTGTTTATATTTTATGTCAGATTTTCTTAATATTCTTACTAAAATCATTGGGTGCAGATTAATGTTTCTCATGGTAACAAGGCTTTTAATCCACTCACATGAGCATAAACAATTGTTATCAATACTGAAGATCCAAAATGACTCTAGATCACTAACGGTGGTATACTTGAGTGTTAGCAAGGCAGGAGTCGGTGACAATACATCTTTGTCTTTTAGATGTCAATAGAGCCGTGCTGATTTTAGCCATGGGAAAGAGCGTGGAAGGGAAGGAAACCGTGGCTTTCCAACTGTGTTTCTGTAACTCAGATATTTACAGCTGAGATAACTAATCCTCTTGGCTTCTCTTTGCTTTAGTGAAAGCAACAGCACATTATGTACAAGACCAGGTCTGATCCTGGTGGAGTGTTACGTATATTTGTTTTGACCTATGTTAAAGGAAAAGGAGGGGAAATGATGCTTTATTTTGGTTACCTAGCAATAATTTCCATATCTACTCCCCGTTATCACACGTCCCCCACAAAAGTCTGTTGAGATCAGTACGGACAGTAAGTTTTACATTTTTCAATATTTCCAGAAACCATTCAATCTTTAAAAATCTGAAAATTGTATTCAGAAACTCTGAAACATCTATCCCCATTAACTTGGGTTGTTAAATAATGAGTTATAGGGAAAGACACGGAACACACGTCTTTTTCTCTGAGTGTAACTCAGTGCCTCGGGGATATGATTTCACAGACCTTTAAACTAATAGCATTGATAGCCTCTTTGCCTACTTTCCCCACAATCTGCATGTTGGGTCTTTCATCATCCATGCTCAGATTTGGTTGGAAATCTCCCAAAGTGTAGCTCATATAACTCTTCTTGAAAGGCACCTGCCCAATCAACTGTACTTGACTTCAAGGAAGTTTTGTGGAACCTAATTATAGGAGAATCATGTAATCTCCAAACTTGTAGGTAAGTAGGAGACCCTGTGGAACTATGGTCATATTAAGGGCTTATTTATGGAATGTGGTCTTTATTTTGGCAATGTTTTTAACGGTTTTACTGTATACTTTTAAGACACATGAGTATGCATTTGCTGCTCATTACTCGCTGCAGTTCTGGGGCAAAGCTGGGTACAAAGAGTCTCTGAAGGACAAACCCGACCATTCATCTGTACACATGTACCATGCTGGCTGCTGTGTGTTGTAGAAAGAGGCTTTGCAGATTCTCCAATCGGAAGAAATAATGAGCTTAAAGCAACAGCTCCTCTGAAAACAGTTGGCAGTTAGATAATGATGGATATGCTACAAATCCAGAGATATCAGCCAAAAGAGATGAACAATGCATACAAAGAAAGGAAGGCTAAAATCTATTACTTTTGTTTTAGGGGTTAAAACACAAGATGCCGTTCAGGATGGTGGCGACATGGTTTGAGGAACATTGTGCTACATAATAAACAGCACCACATCCCAAAACAGATTTCTTCCTGAAGGAGGTTATTAAGAAAAAAAGTGGATGTGATGGGAAGAGCTGCAAAGTGAAAGTTGAAATCCTGGCTTCAAGTTGAGGTTTTCCTCTGTGCCCTCTTCCTGAAATAACTTCACAATCAGCAACTTGGACCTCTTTTGAAAGGGGCACACGGTCTGGCCAACTTAAGTCAGTGTTGATGGACATCAATACCATCGATTAAAAAGTAAAAGTTCTGTCAAGTAGTAGTTTGATCTTCATGACAGCAAACAGCCTGTTTGATGTTTTTATTGAATCAATTGATTTTTTTTCCACTGAATTGATTGGTTGTTTAACTGTCATGTGGACACTTCCTAAATCAACATGTGCCTCTGTAGCAATGTTCTTAAAATGGCCTAAATTCATGGACATGTTAGAATTTTAGACTAACAGAATCTTATGAAATCCAAACTGCATCAGAATAAATGGCATCAATGCTGAAAAAGAGGGTTTTTATTCCTTTTCCTGAAGTTGGATTTTAATTTCAGAATTCAAGCAACACAGTGTTACGGACCGATAAAAGGTCATTTTTTTCCTTATCTCTTTTAACTATGTACTTCGGAAGTTGACTGAGTTGTTAGATAATACTTTACCAATAAAGGGAAATTGATTTGTTATAGATTTTTAAGGATAAAAAAAGGAAATAGATCCTTATGCTGCCACATCTCTTTAATAGATAAGCTGAAACATTAGCCAGGTTTTCTTGCCTTTCTAAGGGAGTTATCACATCTACTATTCACTATGGTCAAGATTTTATAAATGTCCAGTGAGTCCTGCAAAATGTCATTATTTCTCTAATATATTTAGATTTACCAATAGGTTTTTGTTTTAATAGTGGAGGGTAAGTGTGAAGATAAAGTCTGCTGTATTCCAGCATGAAAGAGAAGCATTGGCCATTTTGCTCTGCATTTGGTGGGAGAAAGTGGTTGCAGATTTGTTTTATCTGTTCTGGTTTCAATGCAACATATTAAACACCACGTCTCAAAGAGAAGAGATTGATGCCACTTGTATAATCAGTGTGTCTTGTCTCCCACAGGGGCTGCTGTAGGATCTCTTTATAAGGTGGACTGTGATGACCCTGTAGGGTCAGTTTATAATGGCTCTGACCTATCTGCTTTCAACACACATTGAGGTTATTCAATACTCCAAATTCACTTAATAATGAGATTTTACCCTTTTTGGTGCATCCCTTCCCTTTGACACTAACCAAAGTGTGCCTCTGGATTTTCTTCTATTGTTCATCCACTCATCCATCCATCCATTCATCCATCCATCCATCTGTCTATCTGTCCACCATCTTTCAGCCCTGAGATCCTCTTCAAGACATCTGACGTACAGCAAATACCTTTGACTCCCACTTGCTTACAGTTATCGGACACAAGTTTTCCTACTTCCTGTCTTACTCAAACTTCCAAAATACCTTTATCTTATCACTTCAATAAGTCCATTTATAGTCCATTTATTTTTAGCTCTTTTTTCTTTGCATCTTACCATGTGAGGACAATTTTATGACCCAGAGCTTTCCTTTTCCTCTTATGTATCTGTGCTTCGTAATTATTTCCTGATTCTTCTGAATGAACATTGATTTCTAGTGGCTCTATCACCACTGCCCACAAATATTTTTATGTCTTCCCTAACAAAAGAAATAGATGTCTCCAGCTCATAGTACTCTTCAGAGTTACTACGCTTTTACTGCCAAGTTTCTCCAGAGGGCAATTTACAATTCCAGCCATCATTCCTTCACCACCCCTTCACTGACAGTCTGGCTTCCAGCCTCATCACTTTACAGGAACTCCTTTTCCCAAGGTCACCAGTGTCTTCCTAATTGCCAAATCCAACAGTGTGTTATCAGTCCTAATTCCTGAAATCACTGTAGCATTAAACACTTACTTGACTTCTTTGACTCTTGCCTACATTTTTTTTTTTTTTTGGTCCCTCGGAGAACTTGCACATTCTCATGGCTTCAGTTTTAAACATCAGGGTTGGATGGAAAAAGAACTTTGATAGCAGGCAGATATCAATTTTAATTCTCTATAGTTCTCCCATTTATTAGCTATATGATCTTGGATACATATTTTTACTTCTTATAACCTTAGTTTCTGCATCTAAAAGTAGAGCTAATAATGCTTTTTGCATGGGATAAATAAGATTAAGTAAAAATGAGCAGCACATAATGAGGTTAATTTCCTTGATTTTCCTGAATAATTTTCTGAATGTCCTGCTAAGTTTCAGTCATATAGTTTTCTTAGTAGCTTACTTCTACTAGGTGCTCCACTACTCCCTCAATTGTGCATATTAAAACACATATATCATTTTTCCTCTCATGACCATCACCCTTAACTTCCTCTTCCAAAATGCTTTCTGTTTCAGAGTCACCATGGCCTTCACAAAAGCCAGTGACAGCTACCTGGCTTTACTTGGGAAACTCTTAACTGCTGATCCTCAGAAGGGTTCATGGACACAGTTCTTTGGAGGAATCTCCATATCTGTGGTTACTAGTATTTCTCTTGACTCCATTCTAACTCTATGTTATATTTTCTTGCTTGGTAACCTGGCTTGCTCCTGGCTTCTATCCTTGACTTTCTTCTGGGTCCAAGAGGGACCCTGGGCTTTCATTTGGGTTCATTTTTGGCTCTCTCCTCAGCTCTCTCTGGTTTTGTTGCTTTCCCTAGAGATTGATAACCAAATTCATGGTTTTCCAGGTCACCGGAGTTGCCTCTTGAGATAGCTTTCTATTGCTCTCACCTGACATGAATCCACAATTATCAAAGCCACCTCACTGGAACCTGCTTCCGAGATTCACCCCTTTAGGGTGTGACAAGTGATGTCATCACTTTCACACTCTCAACCTGGAGCACTTGAATTAGCTTTTCCCTTTTATTCCCTCCTTCTTTCTCTAGGACAACCCCCCAATCCATTCAACCCTAAATAACTATAGCTTTGCAAAGCTTCATGCCTGCATCTTTTATTTTATTATTTATACCAATAGAATAATAATGTCACAAAGAAGAACGACGACAACAGCTAACATTTGTGGAGAGCCTATAGTGTGCTGGTCATTTTGGCAAGACTTTACAAGCTTCATCTATTATAAAAGAGAAAATTGAGGCTTAAGGAGGTTAAATACCTTGCTCAAGGTCATAATAAGTGCTGAAGCTAGGGATTTAAACTCAGATTTGCCAGCTCCCAAACCCAAGTTCTTATTCACTGTTTTACTTTGTTTGAGATGATCACATTTCCTTGATAGAAGCATTTATGTGTTTTTCATAAATATTTTTCAAATTGCGCATCTTTGTAACAACCCATTTTGTGAAATTGCACCAAACAAGTGATTTCGTGGAATTAGAAATAAATTGTAAATAAATGATTACTTTAGTAAAGAGTCACCCAGGATTAGCCAGAAATAGGAATAGTCCCAATAAGGAGAGAGACCAAGAGAGGGATAACAGTGTGCTATTGCAGAGAAAGGAAATGAGTGAAAATTTAACCTCCAGTGTTGTCAACTTGTTTGTAAGTGGGGGCATTCTCTGGTTGGGAAGAAATAAAAGGGAGTGTCCTTGGAAAGAGTCAAAACTGAAACAAAGTGAATGGTGTCAGGCAATAGGAAGTCAATGGAGAGGAGCAGTGGTGTGGTTTAGGAGAACAGTTTACTGCTTGAAATACTTCCCATTAGCATTAAGCCCTTGAACATGTGCATTGTAATGTCAAGACATTTGTATGGAAATTCTAGCACTCAGTCTGAGACAGCGCTGGACTTGAAATCTGAACACTGAATTTTCTTCCTAGCTCTATCACTAACCAGCTATTTGACCTTGGAGAAATCTCCCAACCTTCTTTGTCCTGAGTTTTGTCATCTTTAAAATCCCCGGGAGTTGGACTGCATGGGCTCTTCCCTATTTTAACAAGTGGTATCCCATCTGCTCAAAACGTGGTGAGGACTTAGAGCTCAGGTTTGTGGCCCACTATGCCCGCTATCCATTTACCAATTGCATATGGATGTCACAGGCTGCTCTGCACACTCAGAATGTGGAGGAAAGTTAAAATCTTGATAAGAGAGTCCCCACATGGGGGATAAGCACAAGGCATCAGAGGTTATGCACCTTTTGTAAAGTACCAGAGTGTGTTAGCACTCTGCTCTGCCAGCAAGATCCCTTTCAATTTCTTGAGTCAAGCCCTCTTCTGCCCCTTTGGTGCATCCATTTCATCGCAACTGCTGCATATAACTTTGGCTGGCACGTGGCCTGGGAGGGTCTGTGCAACTGAAATGCGAAGGTACAATTACAACCGAACAAGGAAATCATTTGGTCAGTAGTTTAGTATCTCAGGATCTAAAGAATGATCACCTTCGGCTAGACTAGTAGACCCAAATTGCCCTTTTTATTGCTTCACTAAAACACACCACTTTGCCCAGTTCATTTATTGACTTTTTCATCTCAAGCACAAATTCTTACCTAGGTAGAAGTTAAAGGTCCACAACACACTAATTGTAAAAGCAAAAGTGCCAATTCAACAGAATTCCAAAACCAGAGCAAATGCCTGTGAACTTGACAACTCTTGTATAAATTAAGCCAGAAAATGTTTTTTTTAGAAGAGGCTTTGGGTGTTCCGTGAAAAACTTTACTTCTCAGTTACAAGACCATGTTTATCTATGGAAAATGACAAAAACACCTGGTGTTAGTTACAGTAGAGGGTAGGAAACACGGAGGTTGCTTTTTGGGAAACAACAAAAAACTAGCTGCTGAGATTGGATTTAAATCACACCCCCAAATATCACCCTAGCATCCAGAAACATGCATCATCTGCATAAATAACCCTCCCCTCATCCCACCCCCACCACTTCTCTGCTTTGCAGGAAACAAGCAAGAGTTCAAACACAAGAGCAATTTTTAGAGGAAACCTCACGACTAGCAATCAGTGTTAATAAGATTCTTTTCCTCTTGCAAGATTCACAGAAAGCCCTAGATCCATGCCGAGCACATTCAAAGGCAAGGGACTAAGAGCTCCTCTCACAGGTTCATTATCATTCTCAGGTTATCCCAAGCCAAGTGAATCAGGAAAGCAAATGAATTAGTGAGAATTACGGAGCCTCTGTGGTCTGAACCCACTCCAAATCTCAGTGAAGATGAAAGGTAGACGCTGATGTCTTATGTCCCAAGGTTCTCAGGATTGGAGCCCCAGAGCCTAGCTGTTCCTCTAGAGCCTTGCAGAAATGTGCAGGCAGTTAATGTTGCCTAACGTCTCCTGACCGTGGGTTCAGCCATGTGGGAAAAGTTTTACGAGGCTGCAAAACCAAACCCCCTTTCACTCACAATTAATTACAGAAGACTTGCTATAGCACCGAGCTGTCAATGAGTCCAGCGTGGGCACTTTTCTTCTTATTTTGGTCACTTACTAATAATCAAAGATACCAGGGTAATGCTTTATTATGTGATGATACCAAATGGGATTTTTGAAAAAAAAATCTATAAAATATTTGAAGTGCTAAGTGTTAAGCTTCTTTGGAAGAGCTGCTTTGGCTGAGGAGCAGGATTTAATTTGAACTGAAGTCTTGGAATTTCAGAAGTTGTTGTTGTTGTTGTTTTCTGTTGTTTTAAAGGCTCCTGGCAAACAGAGGTGGGCAGAATGGGGAGGGGCTTACATTTGTGCTTGTGGCGGAAATACAGTTATCTTTGGAGCATCCATGGAACCTAAACAAAACATGTAGAAAAGGTTTGGGAGTAGCAGTTTGTTTTCATTAAATACTTGTTACTGCTAATTATATTTGATCACTATAAAGAATACAGTTTAATTAAAGAAACACGGTGGTTAGAAAAATATTTGATTTCCAAAGGAGAACAATTTATCTTCTCATTAGTAAGTAGAGAAAAAAGTAATGTGAGTGTATGTTTTTCAGCATGTTATAGGTTTTTATGTAGAGGGTTTATTCCATTCGTAGGGAAAAATCTTATATCTGTTCCTAAAATTGTAGACTACTATGAACATCGTATTATGTTGTTTCCATGCGCACATCAATTTATTTAACATAAGTAATCATTTTAAAAATAAAACAACATTTGGCAAATGATACAAAACAACACATTCTAACATCCGTCTCAATCAACGTATCTTCTTTTTCTTTGGAGATAGTTTCAGTGTTAACTCTTTCGGTGAAGCTTGAAAAGTACTGGGACCTTAATGTTTTCACTAATCAGCATATGGCTCTCATTTTCATTTTGCAAGGTAATATTTCAGCAGTGGTCTGGAGGAAATGAATGGAAAATGAAGGCAGATAACTATCCTTGTAACTGAAGTCTAGTATGCATGTTGCTTGTATATCACCATATATAATAATTCTTTTAGGCGGTCACAAAATTTAGTTATTTTGACTGGAAGAAATGTATCCTCTCTACACCAGTTGTGTTTGAGTAAACTCCCATGAGTTCTGGAAGTATAATGGACAAGAGTATATCTTAGCATAACTATTTATAATCTTAAGAAAAAAGACAATTCAAATATTGTGTTTATGGGATTTGAATATCAGGTTGGACTCAGACTTAGGACAAGAGAAGTCCCTTTCTTTGCGATCTTCACACCAGACATGGCATTGGAGAATAAGACTTTCAGAGGTTTGCAACACATTTTTTAAAGGAAGTGATTTTTATCTTTCCATTTTAAACGTACTGCCTGTAAATTTCAGACAATATTTTGTTTGTGAAATCTTTGGACGGTCTGCTGGTTTTAACCATTTTCTTTTGATGTTATAACCCTCAAACAACACTAAATTTACATATTAATGTATTTGGATACTTAGACTTTGTAAAACTTTTTCTTTTAACTCATAGGGAAAGGTGACCCTAAAAATTCATATTTAAAATACAGTATAGATGTGTTTGAAGCTTCACAGCTATTTTTCTTTTTACATTATTGTTTAATGTGTAATTACTCTTTAGCATTTACAAAAATTACATCAAACCCAAGAAAACATAAGCTCTCGACTCTCTCCAGGTAGAAGAGACATAGTCTCATTTTTGCTTTCGTGTGGCATTCTGTTGTCGGTGCCGTTATAATCTCCTACCATTAGCACTTAAATGTTTTCCAAGGAGAATTTTTTCCTCTCTTCTTTTCGTACAACTAAAATAATTTGACACCTCTGGGTAGAAGAGGAAAACAAATGTCCAGCTTTTGATAAATTCTGTGAATGCGTCTGAAAACCTGCCTGTTCAAAACTGCTAAATCTGTAAGCAATTTCACACTGAAATCAGCTTTTTGCTAGATCTCGGAATAAAGCGCAGGAAAGCAATTAGAGCAGTTTGGTATACAATGAACAGCCTACAGAGCCGCTTTCCACACACTTCCATCAAAGCAGAAACACACCTTTGTTAATAGAAATATTATTTAAAATGCCGTGAATCGGCAGCGGCCCTTAGCAGTGGCAACAGCAAGCGCTCTCGCGTGAGCACAGAGGCCTGCTCTGGTCTCGGGCTGCCCACAAATGACCAGGGAAATCCCAGAGGTGCTCTTGAATTTCTGCATTCTCATTTCTTCAGCTGTAAAATATCTGTCACTCACATCCCACACTGGCCAAAGTGACACCTGCCAGTCTCAAGAACAAGGACAAATGATTGTCCGGCTGCCAACCCTGTCTCCGCAACGAGAGCAGAGCAGTGGTGGGCGCGTGCATCTAATGGTGTATTGTTAAAGTCCGCAATTTGGTTTTTAGGTGTTTCTTGCAAGGAGGTTGATTTTCAGCATATTGTGGCTTAACATTCAGAACCTGGGTTTTTGTGGTCCGCCGTGCGTCGTAACGGCACATTTAAGAATATTTACAAACAGGGGGCAAAATGTATATTGGATAAGCTCAGGCATCACTGTGCAGGGCAATATGATGTTGTTGTCTCGACAGGCCCATGGCTTTCGTTATCATTGGAATACTCCTAGGATCCTTTTAGAGCCAAAATCCAAAAGCATTTCCTCAGACCCACAATTCTGACCTAAAAGTTTTGTGGTGTGTGTGTGTGTGTGTGTGTGTGTGTGTGTGTGTGTATGAATGAGAGAGAGAGAGAGATCTGTCATCATGTCATATGAAGTTATGCAACATTCTATCCCTTGTTGATGAAATGCAACATGACAGAATGTAATGTAATGTAACGTATCAAAAAATGTAAATAATATACTTTGCGGGATTAGATACCTGCTGTCAATTCCTATAGTAGGGAACTGAACTGAACTTACTGAGGCAGACAGAAGCTCAGCGATCGCCAACTGGCTGTGGTGTTTGAGAACCAACACACACCACAGTTCACTGATTTCCCCAATTACTTTGGGGTAGTTTGGCACGTATAGAAATGTTCAACAAAAGTTCTCTTGTTGGACACTTCTGGGAAGTAATTTGATTGTTAATTACAAACGCTCAGGGTGATTGCTCTGCATAATTGTTTTACTCCTTCAGTCCTCCATTAGAAGCTTATCTGCCGAAGGTTTATTTTTAGATCTTTGAATTTTCAAAGTCTTTCTATGTCACGCTGATGCAACATGAGTCACCTCTCCAGATAAAATTCTTTAACCAGCCTGGGTATCCGGTGCCTTCTGTGAGAGGTAGAAGTGGGAGACAGTAGGACCACAGGCGTTTGATCTCCAATAGCATCTGTAATCACAGAATGGACACACACACACCACGGCAAAATTCTGTGCCTTTTGAGAAATAACTTCAGTTGTATGCTGTAAATAGCTTGAAAATCATAAAGAGTAAAAGGCACATCTCAGAATTAAACCGAATGCATTCCAAATACTATTTCATTTTATTACCAAGCTATAGTCTCAACTCTTAACAATAGACAACACAAAACAAGTCCGCATTGCTTTAAAGGTAAGTGGGCAGAGGCTTGCCTGATACTGCATTCCTGAGAATGGAACCTTTTATTTGCTGTCATAGTGATGACTTTTAATTGTCCTAATAAATAAGCTTTTAAAAAGCTTCTAAAATGTTCTCTAATAACATACTTTGGTCTTTAGCCATAGAAATGCAGAAATAATTAGAAGTGGCATTGTGTACTCTGCCTTCTGGACTGGGCTGAAGGTGAAGGAGAAAGTCTCATGCTATCCTTGTCAGCTGCAAGGGTAATTACTGCTGGCTGAAATTACTCAACATTTGTTTATAAGCTCCCCAGAGCATGCTGTAAATAGATTGTCTGTTATAGTCCAATCACATTAAAACACTGCTCCTTGCAAACTGCTACCTCCTGTTTTCTGTAAGCTAGACAGAGAGAGCCTGCTGCTCACTTATTGAGCACCGAGCAGGGAAGAGCTATGTGTAATGTGATTGTTTTCATTAGATTCCTCTCTGTCCAAGATCACATTTGTCGTTTTTGGAGTCTGAATGCTAGTGGGGCCCATTACGTTCATTAGGACCCTTTTGTTTGCTTTAGAGAGGATGGATATCTTTATTATTGGGGTGTGTATGTAACAGTTTGGAAGGAAATTTAAAACAGTACAGAAGAGTGACCACATACATTTCCTACCACACATTGGATTTGTGTATCTATATTGAGTTTTAGGAAGTTTTTAGCATTTACTGGTTATACCAATTTGACTTCATGTAGCACATATTTATGGAGTCCTTGCTATATGCCAAACACTAGGCTAGGTACCATGAAGATAAATATTTACTCATTTTAAGGAGACTCAAATATAGCTAGGGAAAAATAACTTAGATGCATGATAAAGTTAAAGACTAAAAAGATATGTGATAAATATAGATTTGAAATACAATAAGCACCGACATGAACATGTGGAGTATATGTATGGGTGATCAGTAAGTTTTTATGTTGAGAGAACGAATAGAATTTACTGTTTCATAAAGGTGATAAGGCTTTATGGATTAAATTAATTGTGTCCCCTTCAAAAGGCACCAGAGACAACCCAAAGAGTAGTTCACTCAGCTTGTAGGTGAGCTTTGCTTACCGTTTATTAATTCACATGAGAGAGATTTGACTAAAATGCTTTGAATACAGAAGAGAACAGGAAATTAAAAGCCGCTCAACAGAAAGAGTCTGGATATTCACTGAACCAAATCCTAGAATAGTTTAAGTTTGCCCTCTAATTGATTAGTAAATAAATTTAGCTATTTTGTTTTTGTTCATATTGGGAAAAGAATTGGGAATCATCTCTGAGTTGTTTCCATTTATCATTGACCAAGATTTCCAAAACCTGGGTGATTATGTCTCTACAGAAATTTCAATTAAAAAAAAAAAGCATTATACACCTGTTTTGAAACAGGAGAGATATTGGAAGAAAAATATTGCAGAGAAAGGATATTACTCAATAAATGGCAGGCACGGTAATAAGAAATACAAATCAAATTTATATTCAGATTCGAGACATGAAAGGACAGTTGTGAATTGGAAGAAAAATGGCGTAATCTTGCTTTCCAGGAAATCTTAAAATATTTAGCTTTTCTCTTCTTTTACATCATTCCAAAGTTTTCTTGGGGAAATTGTCCTTCTTTCTGATCTAGTCTGGAATTGATATGGGGTTTTGGAACACTCTCATTTCCTAGTGTGTTTACCAGCGTCACTGAAAAGTAATGCAAGAGGTAGAGACAGTTGGGTATCAGAAATGATGATTCAATTAGATTTTACAGTAATCCCTGGAAGTACTGTATTCTAGGGTTTAGTGAAGGAAAGAGCATCAAATGCAGATCCAATTTTGGGTAGGCACATACATTGCCATGGAAAACCAGTGATATTTTACATGGAAAACTAAATGAACACAGGGACTCCAGTGGTGTGCTCATTTCAGAATGTTTGACTAAATTTATTTTCAAGAGAAAACTAAAGCCAAATAAAATTGTTCTTTAAGGCTGGCACACATTGTTTTAAAATAGACTGAATCCATTTGTAATCTATATAACATTTTTATATGCTCCCCATTACTCACTTTATGCCATTAGGAAAGCACTGAATCTTTAAAGAGAAACTTCCTACAGCTAAAAAAGACATTAAGGGGGAAAAATGCTGGGAGCCATAGTGACAGGTACAACTAAGCTTGTATCCTTCGGTTCCCTGGAAACCAGTCAAACACTATCTCATCTTGCAATGGTTGTGTCTGATCCTTTGCTTCAGACATCTTCCTAATAATGGCAACTGCAGAGGTGACTCTCTGCAAATAAGGGTTTGCAGCCACTGGGCATCCATCACATTTCTCCAGAGCAACATTAGACCACCCTAATGGGTACTCCAGTCTTCATTATGATATTAATTCTCTAAATTTCCAAAGTGATTTCATTTGTAACATGACAAAGGCTGGCTGCTCAGGAGACAAACTGTTTTCATCCCCCTCCTGCATGCTCACAAAGGCTTGCTCTCTTTAGTCTTTGGGGGAAAAGGAATTTGATAGCATCAGATCTCTTGTGATACACAAGGCTGGCTAACAACTACACCACCTGCCAGCACTTCATGCCTGCCCATCCAGCCCGAAGCTTTCTAAAGCAGTGGTTGATGAGTGGAACATGGAGGTTGGTTTGGAAAGAAACTAGGTGGAGAGAAAACAGCGGCAGAATAAAAAAACTCGGCATGGAAGCCGACTGGGATTTGAGGGTAGCGGTGGAGTCAGAGAGAGGTTGGAAACAGAATCTATTGCGATAAGGCCAGTTTGGGAGATGCTATGTCACATCGTGCTTTTTCTCCCTCCTATCCTGGGACTTTGTTGTGGTTACAAATTCCACCACTGCCAACCGAATACAACCTCCCAAATATGGTAATTCATTTTTTCTTTCAATATCCTAGCCTCTATGGACTTTAATTCAATCTACCCACATCTAAATTAGCTTATCTTCTACAAAGTTTACTAGATATAAAACTTAACACTTCAAAGAAAAACCCTGTCTCAATCAATATTGAGGATTTTTCACTCACCGAGGATCATGGTTTCTAACTGAATTAGCATCATGGAGACCATGTCTGAATTGAGTGACCCAATGCCAAATTTTTGAGAGATCCAGCATTGGTCAAAATACTGAAGCAGATTACATTTTTCTCTGCTTTCTCCTTCCTTGCCTTCTTCTAGAAGCTTCTTGCTCTTACTTCTTGTTTCTTACTTCTTACCATTGCCACCTATTTTGTTTAAAGAAATTCTTAGAAAAGTCTAATAAATGTTATTATTTTTGAGGAAAGCATGGACTAATTAGTAGTTTGCTCTGAACTTTGACCCCAGTACCTCTAATCAGGGGTGGCACATTTTAGTGGTTAACATCAGCAAAAGCTGAGGTTGATTCCACCAGTGAATTTTACAGTCTTGTCAATGCAAATGAAAGAAATCATCTGGATTCTATGCCTTCAGTTTCAAAGTGAAGAGACTGTGGGGCGCCTGGGTGGCTCGGTCAGTTAAGCATCTGGCTTCGGCTCAGGTCATGATCTCACAGTTCGTGGGTTTGAGCCCTACGTCGGGCTCTGAGCTGACAGCTAGCTCAGAGCCTGGAGCCTGCTTCAGATTCTGTATCTTCCTCTCTCTCTGACCCTCCCTTACTTATGCTGTCTCTCTCTGTATCTCAAAAAAAAAAAAAAGTAAATAAATAAAAAGAAAAAAACAGTGAAGGGACTGGGCCTTGCCCTTGTCACCCTGGAGCCATCCATGCTGCCCAGCCTTGGTCAATCTCACCATGTTCTTAGACATCGTCCTGGACAGCAACCCCTTGGGCTGAGTCTCCTAACTGTTTGCAAAGTTCTAAAGATGCCAGAGAACTTTTGTGCTCTGAGCACTGGGGAGAAAGGATTTGGTTATAAAGGTCCCCGCTTTCACAGGATTATTCTGGGATTTATGTGCCAGGGTGGTGACTTCACACATCATAATAGGTGGCAGGTCTACCTATGGGGAGAAATCTGATGATGAGAATCTCATTCTGAAGGACATGGGTGCTTGTCCGTGATAAATGCTGAACCCAACACAGATGGTTCCCAATTTGTCATCTGCACTGCCAAGACTGGATGGCAAGCACCTGGTCTTTGGCAAGGTGTAAGAGGGCATGAATATTATGGAAGCCATGGAGTTCTTCGGGTCCAGAAATGGCAAGACCAGCAGGAAGATCACCAGTGCTGACTGTGGACAAATAGAATAAATTTGACTTGTGTTTTATCTTAACTACCAGACCATTCCTTCTATAGCTCAGGAGAGCACCCCTTCATCCCCATCTGTTCAAAATATCCTATAATCTTTGTGCTGTTGCTGGAGTTCTTTGATGTCTATATTTTCCTTACCCCCCTCCACATCTACCTAGATTGCAGAGTTAAGTTTATGATTATGAAATAAAAACTAAGCAAATAAAATAAATAAAGTGAAGGAACTGGATTGTAGACTTCAAGTTTTAATATTTTATATTATTTAACATTACATTTGTATTAATCGTTTAAGTATTATTTTTTATCATATCTGATTTTTTGTCCATATATGTTTAAACACTTGGTGCTATTGCTGAATATGGTTAGGCCATATCTCATCATCACAAATTTTAACTGAATATTCATATAATTGATCTACAAAGTCAGGACATTTTCTATTACTCAGAATCTTCAAGACATGATCATTTAGAAAAAAATTGTAAAGGTTTTATACCGAAGCAGATTTTTTTTAGATTTTATTACTAATGGAACACAATCATATGCATTACATATGTTATTTTTAGAAATATCAAAATATAAGTGTACATATTTTTAACAAAGTAAAGCAATGATTTGAGAGTGATAAATTTTGTCTCTTTCCCCAAACCAAAAATTCTTTAAAAAAAAAGTTATTTGGAGCAAAAGAATATTACTGAATATTTCACATCTCTCATCCGTCCTATTTTTCAATTTAAGAGATTGTCCTATGAATTTCTTAAACCTTTTGCTCGTTTGGTTTTAGAAAAATATTCAAACTAAGCTTTTTAAATTTAATCTAAACTTTTGTAAATGTTACAGTTTTCCCTTTAGAAGCTGAGAGTTGGCTATTTCTTCTTGTAATTTAATTTCTAGAATAAGTCATAACTCAAGTTGTAATGTTATGCTTGATACAGAAGATAAGATGGGGCGCCTGGGTGGCCCAGTTGGTTGAGCATCCAACTTCATCTCAGGTCATGATCTCGTGGTTCCTGGGTTCGAGCCCCACGTCGGGCTCTGTGTTGGCAGCTCAGAACCTGGAGCCTGCTTCCGATTCTGTGTCTCCCTGTCTCTCTGCCCCTCCCCAGATTATGCTCTGCCTCTCTTTCTCTCAAAAATAAATAAACATCAAAAAAATTATGAAAAAAGGAAGGTAAGAATGTGCTCTAAAACTTAACGTGAGTCTTATGAACATTTGTAAAGTCTGTGTTTAGACTATTCACTAATTAGCGATGTCTGATTTCAAATGGCTCTTACATACAGCGCCAGGCAGTTCTGATTTCACTACTGAGAGTATCTGCACAGAATCCTGTTCCCTTCCTGGTCTCTTTTGCAAGCACTAGAGTGGCAGAATCCCTTGCAATGACTGTAGCATAAAACCTCAAGGCCTGATATGTTGGGGAGGGAGCAGCATGGAGATTCCTGATACCACTGGAGGCTTTTCACTGTGAATGATGTCTTCCTTGGGTGTCAAATTAAAACAAAAGAGTGGAGTTACCATTCAATCATCAGACTTTTATTGACAGCCTACTATGTGCAAACTACCCCTTCCCCTCTAAATTTCCATCTCAGAACATAGTGTTTCACTTTCTTCAAATGATTGGGAGTGTATGGATCCATAACCTATACCTAAGGCATAAGGC
The DNA here is from genome assembly GCA_004023845.1 of Helogale parvula. NCBI lineage: Eukaryota > Metazoa > Chordata > Mammalia > Carnivora > Herpestidae > Helogale > Helogale parvula. Next base: position 33,139 of record PJEM01010656.1, on the reverse strand, counting down.
CTTTGATCTTGGATTAGTTCTGGATGGATGGCATTTACTGCAATCTAAATAAAATATAAACAAATATAAGATTATTGATTCTCTGACATCTGACTGAAACTCGAAATTAAATCCAAACTCTTTGACTTGGGGTTTCTTTCTTAATAGGTTTTTCATTATCTATGCTTGGTATTTAGTAGGTCCTCAATATATATTCACTGAACTAAGTTGAACCTATACTGAGGTCAACTCCATTGGTTTACACTATAGGAATTCAAACTCGTAGTTTGGATAATTCACCTCACTAGTGGGGACTATGCAAAGAGTTATCGCATGCTATTATGTTGGTAGTACAACACCTGGCATAATTTAGTAACGTCCTGTTGGTGACAGGAATTTTCAGTAATCAAGAATTTAATTTTGGGCTAAGCAAAACAAGTGCCTAGTTATTTTAGGTGACTCTTAAAAATCAAATTAACTTGAAGAACTATTTTAAAATTACTTCTATATTGCTATTTTTATAATTGACTATCAGCTAATATATTTGAAGATATTATTTCATAGAAATGTTTTTCACTTGAAAATAAAGTGAGCAAAGAAATCATTGATGACTGTTCTTGTAGTGGTAAAATGATGAATAAACATATGCAAGCTGGGGATCAGACTAGATTGATTAATCCAATGATTTTGCATAAACCTAGCCAGCTGGCAGATGCGTAGTTTCTTTTTTTCTATGATTGCCATCTGCGAAGATCCAGAACTGGGTTGAGACTCTACCCTAATAAGTGTGGATTCTTAGATCTCATCGTTCTAATCCAACAGACCCCACTAATGCCTTTTTAAAGCATTTGTGAAGGTCCTAAATTAATCTAGCTCTTCCCAATCATAAACCAGGGCTCAGGGTGCTTGGCTCAGTGAGTTACAGTCATATTAGTATTGAGAAAATAGCCTTCCTGATAGAACATGTGCTCGTGTTCCTGTAGTCACAGAGGGAGAGACATGGTGGATACACTAAGAAAATGTTGAACTTTTTATAGCCATTGAGTATTATCCTATAACATGAAAAATAACAAGTCTCATAGTAGTTTTTACTTTTTTTTTTTTTTTAATTCACTAGTAGAATGTGGTATGTACAGAGGAAGAGCACTAGTCTAAAAATGAAGGATCTTAAGTTCAGGTTACAGTTTGACCAAAAAATTGGCTCTTTGTCCTTGGACAAGCCATGTACTCCCCAGTGTTTTAGTTTTCTTAATGTTCAAAAGGAAATTGAGCACGTGAGGCTCATAGTTTGTGAGATGAAGCCCCTGCGCTAATAGCACAGAGCCTACTTGGGATTCTCTCTCTTCCTCTCTGCCCTCCCCCACACCTGCACACACACATACTCATTCTCTCTCTCAAAAATAAATAAATAAAAACTTTATGAAAAACAAGAAAAAGAATTGGTGAAGATAACCTCTTAAATCTCTTTAAAATTTTACAATAAGTGCTATTTTAAAAACAAAAATTCTGTTTAATTACTCATTTACAACCATTACTTACTCTGTTTTTTTTAGAGTAAATAGAATGTCCATTTATTATATTATTTTTAACAATACTCACAAAAGAAATATTATTTTCTTAATTTCATCATGCCATTGTCTGTTAGTCATTATTGTTGCTGTTTAAAGTAACCTTGAGACTTTTGGTAAGAAGGTTTTCTATAAGTAACTTCTTTTCAACAGATATTTTCCTCCAGAGTAGCTAAATTTTATTACCATTGTTTCAGTTATAGCAGACGCATCAAGTCATGTTGTAATCCTAAAAGAAGAGTTTGAAAACCAATGATTTCTTTTCTCCTCCATTTCAAAAAATGAAGTGCAAAAAGTATGACAAAATTAAGCATAAAACCACTATCAGTTTTCTTCAATCCTCAGCTATGAAAATCACAAAGTATGCTAGAGGTAGAAGCTCTTACATGTGTAAAGACAGAGCTCTCTCTAAGAGGAGACCTGTGTTTGCTTGGAAAGCTCTTGCCTCAAATATCTGCGTAGTTTATCACTTGATTCAGGTATGTGCCAAGATGTCACCTCAGGGGCGCCTGGGTGGCTCAGTCGGTTAAGCTTCTGACTTCAGCTCAGGTCATGATCACATGGTTCATGGGTTCTGCCAGCTCAGAGCCTGGAACCTGTTTTCAGATTCTGTGTCTCCCTCTCTCTCTGACCCTTCCCTGCTCACGCTGTCTCTCCCTCTGTCTCCCTCTCTGAAATAAAATAAAATATTAAAAAACATTTTAAGATGTCATCTCATCAGAGAGAACGTTCCTGATCCCCCGTAGAAAATAGTATCTCTTGTGGTGCTTGAGCTCCTTCTTTTTTTATCTTTTTCTACATAATATTTATTGTCGCTTGAATTTTCTTAATTTTCGAATCCCCTCTCATCATCACTGATGGAATAGAAGCTCTATGAGAGCAGGCATGATGTATCACCAGCAGGCACTACCTTGGTCATCAGTGCCCAGGTCAGAACTTGGCCTTTAGAAACAGCTGAACAAACAATGAATGAATGAATGCCTGAAAAAACTTAGTGCTAAACCAAACCGGCCAAGTGAAGGATAGACCAGTGTAAAGTAAAGAATAACATGGAATAAAGAATATTCCTTGCATCAGGGAAAGTCCAGACTCTAAGGTAGAGCTTACTAGCTCAAATGTCTACAAGGATCAATAAGTTAGTTGTAAATATCTGGATAACAATAGAAAGAGGTGAGAACTGTTGCAAACTGGAAAATGTATTCAAACCTAAAGATATCTACACATTTCCAACACCTAGAAGCCAAAAGGAAAAGCAATGTGCTATATTTGGTCCAAAGGCCAAGTGCTTGTAATGTGTGCCAGGTAACCTTTGTGGAACAGTGCAGGGAAGAATGACCTTGTGCTTGCTTATGAAGGAGACAAAATGTAAAGGAAAATAAATGAAACGTAAAATGGAAGCTACCTGTGCATTTGAATAGCTATTGATGTAGAAGGTCACCAAGAAACAGAACTTGAGCTCCTGGATATTGAGCCTGATCAAACATCAGAGTGTTTATCAATAATTAACTTGATATTTCTAGGGGAGTGATGTTTAATATGATTCTAAGTGTTCAATATAAATCAATATTTTTCAAGCTATACGTCCCTTGCTTCTAGAGAAAAGCGCCTTTATCTGCCATTGGATTATTTTCAGAAAGTCAGATCATTACAGATATCATATTTATGACATTTCTTTTTAAAGCAAAAATGACAAACTTGCACATTCGAATTGCCCTCTAGTCTTTCATTGCATAGTACTATTTAAGGCTTCTTATACCTTCAAGAACCCTTTCCCGAGAGTGTGTTTTGAAAATAATACATGCAGGTATACAGAATTTAAGTTACAGAAAAGTTTTTGTTCCATGAGACATGCTTCATTCCAGAAAGCTGTGCTGACTACAGGGTACTTACCACACCATTTCAAGCTACAGTTAAGGCATTTTTAAAACTGGATTTTCTTTCACTTGTTTACAATTGCTCCAACTTCAGCTCGTCAATAGTAGTTGGTCAAGGTCTAGTTTGTTTTTTCCCCCTATCTAACTTAGCTTCAGAGATAAATCCAACATTCAAGTATCTATATCTATATCTATATCTATCTCTTTATTTATGTAAACTCAAGATGATACATACATTCACATATATATGTATATGTATCACTGTAGGTACTAGAAGTATGTCTGCTTAGCTCTCCAGATATTTTGGGCTTCTAGGATCTTCCTACTATCTGCCATAATAGTTACTATTAAAACTCAGCTTGCAGGCCAACATGGAGGTGGTCTACTCCCAGTCTTTTGCTGATTTCCAGAAACCTGTAGGAATCAAAGTCAGCAGGAGGGAATTGGTTCCAAAATTCTCCTTCCTCTCTATCTATAATTTTTCTCCCCTGACACTCATTCAGTTCTAGGGATGGAAAGACATATCTTCTTTAACATTCCTAACTAAGTGATAAAGACAGTCAAGAAAGATGGAGTCAGGCCTGAATATAAAAAGAGGCTGCTGATGTTCAGTTGAATTCAGCAGACATTTATCGAAAGCCTCCCATGTTTTAGGTCCTGTGCCTGGCTTCTGCCTCAGTTTGGAGGGGGAGATGACAGACCTTCTGAGCACATTACATGCATAGTAGCACAAAAGACCACCAGGCCAGACATACCAATGCCATAATGGTGTGTTTGGCCAATGGGCAGCCTTTCCTATTACATGTGTATCATTACATTTTATTTCCCATTTTTTAATTTAAAAAACTTCATATTTTAATAGCATATCCATCTTAAATTCCAATTTAAATATTGACCATAAGGAAAGGAGTGGTCAAAGATACAAAGGAGTTTCTGTCTGAATGTGCCAATCAAAAAGGGTAGGTTTTGTTGTATTCCTCAAGCTTTATTTGTCTGTGGGGAAAAGTAAATTCCAGGGGTAGCCTAGTTTCCCAGAGTTCAAACCTGGAAACTATTAACAGAAGTGCTGATCTTAGCTGTCCTGAGGGTGTTGGGAGAAAAGGGTGTATCTCAGTCACTAAATATAGATTTACAGAGCTCCCATCAAACAGTGATGTTCTGCAGGAGCAAAGACAGGCAGCACATATCTCGGGAAAGAAAACGAAGGTTGAAAGAAGCCATTGTGAACAGTGCATGTTTTCCATTATGCACCACTGTGCACGTGACAAGTACCTATGTAGGCAAAGTGAAAAATGCATGAGTGCCAACTGGACACACACTCCCCTCTTGACACAATTGAAGCAGAGCTTCTAATGCATCTGTGATTGTGGCTCAGTTGATATATATCTTGAGTTCTGTCAGGAAGAAATATGAATGTGCATAAAACTCCTAAATTTAGTATTTGAGGTGGGTGCGATGAGCCATTCACCTTCCCTTTTCCCCTCCTCCTAGCTTCTCCTTTTCTCTTTTCTTCTCCCTCCTCTCTTTGTGAATTTATGGTTCAGAAATTATTCAGACTACTTCAAGCTCTGTCATTTCTTCATAGGTGTTTTATGCGTGTTCTTGGATTTTCATCTTGTCACCCGGTCTAGAAGCAGTGGTATATCATCACATTAGAACATTTTACTGTGCTGAATCTGCCGGCTTGGTTAAACCCAGGGCGGCAGAGCCAAACCAAATTCTGAAATGATCCACTGAATCTTTCCGGCAAACATTAAAGAGAGAAAAAAAATTAGTTCCGTAAGTTAAACAAGTGCTACACTAAAAATAAAGGGCTACATGGTTTGGCACTGAAGCTTTGGTCTACGATTTTATTTCAATTGTTAAAATATTAGTTTTGGGGTGCTCTTACACACAGCTGGTGTAAATGGAGGTTAAATACTACTTAATTAATGGTTCTTATCTTGTCTTTTTCTTTTATGGTTACATAGTCTACTTGCTCTATTCCCCAATTAATGACTACAACTTGCTGTATGTAATTATCATATATATGTTGGAATTTTTTTAGTCTTTGCTATGTAATCTTCAGAACGATATAATAGGAGGGCAATTATCTCACCCTATATATATAGTCTTAGAAAGAACCTTGAGTATATACATCTCTTTCTCTTTCTTCCTCTCTCTCTTTCTCTCTTTCCAAAGTTTGCATATGCTTGTCTTGAGATAATGGGATTTTTTTCATTGAGAGCAAGATGATGATTAATCAGCTGGGTTCCTATCTGTGTTTAACTCCTTGTCTCTAGCATTGAATGGGAGGATTTCTTGTAGTTGTTCACTAAAGTGGTTATATAGATACCTATTGGAATTATTGCATTAATAATATATGTCATCAACAACTTGTCACTTGAGTACATTTTAGGATATCTGTAAGAGTACATAATATAAATCCAAATTCTGGCCAAAACTATACAATCAGTTCTAAACTCTATTTTGCATAAGATTAAAACCTTGAAGTTTTAAAATGACAGGTTCATTATCAAATGCACTGTACTGTTTATTCTGAAGGGACTAAAGACTTTGTGCCTCCTTAGGTCTTCATGAAAATGCTACCAGTGATTTTCAGAGCAGTGCTGTGTTGGTGAAGCCTCTACCACCATCAGAGTATCCTGTGGTGCTCTCCATCTGGATGGGTAGGGAAAAAATTGATAGAAAAAATGGAAGGAAAAGTGTTTTTTTTTCAGTTGTATATTTAAGTCACCAGATGCTTATTTCTCCCCTCTCTTTTCTCTGTTTAATTTTTAAAGCTTTGTTATAATTAGTCTTTTGTAGCCATACCTGGGAGCTTACATGTTGAAAAACGAATCACATGAGTAATGTCTAAAAAGTCTAAAGAATTGTTTCCTGATGAAATGGCCATGTGTGGCAAGCCTGAATTTGCTCTGTGTTTGGAAAGATGTTACCGCTCAACTGGAAACTTTGCTATTGACAGATTGCTAGTCAGCCTTTCCACAGAATGGAGTCATCCCTTGAAAATTTGAACATAGATGGTTGCATTTCCCAGATTTACCTTCTAAGATTATGTGAGTTTTTGAACCTCCAAGAATGAAGGTTATATAGTATCACTTGGGGGAGGAAAGGCTGCTTCAGAGAGAAAAATGTACAACAATATTCTCAAGCACCCCTACCCAAAACAGAATCTCTGAACGTAAATTACAACAAAGTAGCTGCAATAAACTCTAAATTATCTGTGTGAATTCAGGAGTGCATCTGTTAAAAGGCATTTATATTAAATTTGGATGACATTCTGTCAATTGGCAATGGGTGGGGTGTATTATATTTTTTATTTAAATTATGTTGCATCTAGGCTAATAGTAGAATCTCAGTAGTTTGTATTTCCTGCACAAGTCTCATATAATGCGAGGGAAAAGGCTCAGAGGTGTGTGGGTGGAAAATGGAAGCCACTCTGATAGCAATCATTTCTAACAGATAAGCCAGGAAGTAGATAATTTACACTTGGGTGATCTGTAGATTACTAGAAATGACTGTAGGTGTATGTGCTTAGAATTCATGCTTCTGTGTACTTTGCTATCAGGTTGATTTCTGAAAAGAAATATCAACAGATGAATGATGTTGAGGTAAGAGCATGTGTTGTGTGTGTGTGTGTGTGTGTGTGTGTGCGCGCGCACCAAAGGACTTAGATTTGAACCCGTCTCTGATTCTAATAGTTTCTTAATAAATCTTCAAAATCTCTTCCTGAGATTACCCAGGTACCTGGGTGGCTCAGTCAGTTAAAGCATCTGACTTGATCTGGGCTCAAGTCTTGATCTTAGCATCTTAAATTCAGACCCCATGTTGGGCCCCTACATTGGGCCTCATGCTGGGCCCCGTACAGGGCTTGAAGCCTACTTAAAAAAGTCTTTGAGTTTCAATTTCTCTATCCATAATATGGAATGATATACCTGCCTCTCTTATTTAATGTGTATTGTATCCTGAAGTTAGGTACAATAGTTAAAAAGATGGGTAAGACACAATCTTGGGCCAAAAGGAGATTGGGGGTGAACAGGGAGCAGATGATAAATAAGAAGTCTCACTAACACAAGAGAAGCTATAAGAGAGATTGCCTTAATCAATTCCATAAGCTGCCTTGTAGTGATATATATAATATACTATATACATATGTATCTGTATCTATTGAACCATGAGATACTTGAAGCTAGGAATCATGTATAATTTGCTTTTGAGTCATCAGAAACTAGCTCAGGCATGGGTCATAAAAGGCTCACAAAGCTTTTTTTTTTTGGTGGAATAAATGATTCTTAAGCTACTCCCGTGAGAAAAACTTTGTACCTTGGATTGGGAAAGTTAGACTTAGAAACAAGTACTGTTTGCATGTTGCTGGGTCAGCACCAACCTTACAAATAGGTTATTTAATGAGGTTTTATTTCTAATTTACTAGCGTAGCCTCATTAAACAGAATTAATATGTGCCATGGTATAGAAAGTAGTAGCCATTAAAACACCCAAAATGTCACTCCAAGTATCTGGCCTTACTTATTGGTTGGAAAGCCATTAGACATTCACTCTGACAACTAGGGAATTGTATCCCTGGAAGTCTTTCCTGAAATTTTGATGTCCCAGAGGAAAAATAAAACTTTTAAAGTATGGTAAACCCCTAACACTGTAGTGTGAATTAATTTTTTTTGATATTAGCAAGCTTAATATCATAACCCAAAGGATATATGAGATATGCTAGGGAAGCCTGGTAAGAAAAACAAGGAAAGGTCTATAGTCTGGAGCCCTGCAAGTGGAAGCCCAACCCCGTAGTAAGTGGACGCCAGGGTGGGGCGGTGCTCTCCCTTCTGCCAGGATCAATGTGATGGTACTGACTCTCTAAGCTCCAGCGCTCGGGAATGTTCTGTTCTCAAATGGTAAGAGGACCCTGATTGCAATCTTCACCTAGGTGTGGACTAGTCTTGGCAGTTTCTCTAAATCTGCCAACAACGTGGAGCGTGGAGAAATGTCACATGTTAAACTCCTTTTGCCCACCATGAGAAGTACGGAACTCAAGAATACATCAAAGTGAAAAATTTGATGGGGGCTAAAATGGCCACATCTGTACCTATTACCTTCCCTGTTCCTCAGTTACCAGGAGAAAACATCAATTACTAAACTGGGAAAGGTGGTATGAGGTCAGAAGCAAATGTGAGCTCTATAGACACTTTGATTAGCCACTTCTCCCTTCCAAGTCGAGTGCCACTCATTTAGGCAATCTTGTGCAGAAACAACTATCAGGCTAAGTCTTTTAAGGGAAATGCCAGGACAAAAATATCAGTAGGCACATTAAATAGTGAATGGAAGTCAAATACTGGTAATGAAGGTCGCTAAGCAAGACTAAGAAACAAAATTCCAAAGCCTCAGGTAGAGATAAGTCTGGCACTTTTTGTATAAGATTTAGCAGTGTGTGATTTTCTTTCTTTTAGTGTTAGAGAATAATCCATTTTATTAGAGTGTTTGCCGGAGATACATGAATGGCGTAAATTACATATTACAATTTGCCACGGAGATCTCACTGTTCCAATTAAGTGTCTGTTTAGTTAGCACATTCTGCAGTGAGCCATCCTTCTAAGGCTTGGTGGTATTTCATGGTACGTCAGTCAATAACCCGTGTCCCCTGCCTAATTGCTAAGGGGCTTTATCCTGACTCTTACCCAGAGGTTGGCCTTAGAAAGTATAAAGTTATGTTTGCTAAATGCAAGCCTCATGATCTCTGGAAGGCGTTAGCAATAATCTTCCTGCCCATTGCACAAATTTTTCCCTGTAAATGCCAGTGATCATGGTGTAGACAAGCATGTGCTCCGATCCCATGATTTTACTTGAAAACTAAACTTCCTGTCAGTTTCTAAAGCCTTGCTCTCTCTTTTAATGTTAGCATTTCATTAAGGTAAATGGAATTAGAAGTAGAAATGAATCGTTTTAATCACACATGAAGCACATTTTTTCATGAGTACTTCCAAGAATTTTATATGAAACAATGGAAAAATGACTGTTAATTTGCAGCCAAATTGAAAAATTTTGAAAAATATTTAATTTTAGTTCTAAACACTTGTCTATGTTTTGTAGACAATTTTTATTGTTTTATTTTTTTTGTCCTGCACTTCATCTGTGTCTTTGTAATGTACATTTTTGTTTTTTTTTATTGAAATACAGTTGACATAGGATATTATATTAGTTTCAGGTGTATAACATAGTAATTTGACATTTATGTAAATGAGAAATGATCACCATGAGAAGACCAGTAACCATCTGTCACCGTACAAAGTTATTACAACATTATGACTATATTCCTAGTTGTACTTTACATCCCTGCGACTTATTTGAAATAAATCTCTTTTAGATTACTTAGCTCTGAGTCTGGAGTTAAATGACAAATTTTCTCTAATATTGTTTATTCTAAAGAGAAAGAAATTCTTTTGCATGTGTACATATACATAAATACACACACACATAGCTTTTAAAATTCAAGTGCAAATTTATCTAATTCCTCTCTCAATATAGTATATCAGTGTAAGAAAGGTAGGTGTGGATTTAATATAAGTAAACTAATGTATTGTGAAAAAAACTGTCAAAATAATTGCTAAGGGTAAGTTTCCCAATATTTACCAGAGCTTCAATTTCATTTTAACACAGACCTGGTTCTTAAAAAGTAAAGCCTGAGTGAAAGTAAAGATTCCCCTACTCAGTGTAGGTGGTGAAGAATTTATCTTTTGAGTTATTTTGAAATTCTTATTGAATTTGTTATTATTTTGACAAATGAACCCAGGCAATAATCACGCTTGCTTGCTACAATTTTCTATTTTACATTAGGATAAATGTACTAATTAGAAACAACACAAACCCTGTGATGAAAGCTTTACATTTAATTTAATTCTTTGTTCAACCAAAATAAAACTGATTCAGGGCTGTTGTAGGAGGTTGTGCAGTTTGGGTACCGCATAACCTCATACAGCAGCCCTGAATCAGTTTTTGGCTGGTTGAATATCTAGGTGGAACTCTAAATCAAGCCTGTTCTCAGCTGATTAACCTTTGTTTTGGGGGCAGCAACTATCATTTTATCTAATTCCTACAAACATCTCATATAAAGTCTGCATTTTTTAAAAGTAAACTTTAGACTTAACGTAGGGTTCCAATTCATGACCCTGAGATCAAGAGTCACATGCTCTATCGCCTGAGCCAGCCAGACACCCTAACACTCTGTAGTTTTAATTCAAGTTTAATTTTTAGTTTTAAAGTCAGCTTTCTAAGACTATATGTTTAATAATCTGATTAGGTCAAAATTTTAAAGAAGTAATAAGTAGAATGAATTAGACAAATGTGACTTGATTTCCCCCTCCTACCTCATTTTGCTGACTTAAATCATGCTTTTGTCATCAAGTAACAAAACTTCAATCCAGAAAAATTAAGCCAATATTAAGGTTTCATTTTTATTTTTTCCATGTTATGCCTAATGAAAATTGAATAATCTCATTGGAGAAAACTTCTACCTGTTTTTAAAATCAGGGTTTATTTGTAGCAGATGTTCATAATAGATTCTTTTTTTCTCATATAACTTAATAGTTAAAGAATGGAGTAGCTATAGATTTTTTTAAACCTAAACATATGCCACAAAATAATCTTATCACTTGTTTTTACACTCTCACTCAATTGCCATTAAAAACATACATGTTAGATGAATAGTATCATGAGTTTTTGTTGAGCTGAGGTCTGCAATTTGATTATTAACATTTCACTTATATTTATCTTAAAGATAGATACCCCTTTGAATTGTGATGATGAATCAGTACCTGCCCTGAGAGAAGTTAAGGATGGTCAGATACCCTAATGATACAAGAAGGGGTAAGATGTCAGGGTTGTCAGAGTTGTCACATTCAAATTTCATCCAACAGTGTGTTCTGTGTGAAGTAGATAGGACTTGTTGAAGGGCCATTTTTAATCACAAAATATCAAGGTTAGAGACAACTGCATTGACAACTTCCCGGTAAGTCTTTAAAGAAAAGTGTTCATCCTGAATATAATGGTAACAGGGACATGGTGACAAGTATGGGTTTAGAGATAGGGCCATATGATGAAGATGGCTAAGTTGATTGACCAGTTGAATACCTGAATGAGGTGACAGAACAGAGCTTTCTACTGCCCTAAATCATCTCCCTTCCATTGACCACCCATTCTTACTTAATGCCGCTATATTTCGGAATTTCTTTGTTGTAGCAGTTTAGTCTAGACCCTGACCAACAAATTTACATGTGGGATAATCTGCTTCCTCTTAATTTCTTTTAGTTGTTCAAGTTATGGCCTTTAAAATTGTACAGAATTAGTATTCTACCTCTCAAATATTATATCATTTTAACTATTGAGGGATAATAACTGTCTGCTATACATTTATTCTTCTTTCTTTTTTTAGTGTTTTTATTTATTTTTGAGAGAGAGAGAGAGAGACAGCGTGAGCAAGGGAGGGTCAGAGAGAGAAGGAGTCACAGAATCTGAAGCAGGCTCCAGGCTCTGAGCTAGCTGTTGGCACAGAGCCCGACGTGGGGCTCGAACCCACGAACCATGAGATCATGATCTGAGCCAAAGTCCGACGCTTAATTGACTGAGCCACCCTATTCTTCTTTCTTAAATCTTCATCAGACTCCATTCCTCAAATGTCTGGACATTACCTCCCTTATCTGGATGCCATACCCCCTAATGCAGCCGAGGTTTGCTGCTCTGTCACATTCTCATTTTCTTTTCCATGAAAAAACTCTCAAGTCTCCCCTACAATAATCTCCTATGAAGAACTTAATTTATCTCACAACAACCCTATTATTATTTTTCCAATAAGCAAATGAACCCTCCAAGGAAAGGATGGCTTGTCTATACAGGTAGAACAACAGCATAGTCAAGCGCAAGCCCAGACGGTATGACACCCACACTTAATTAGCCAATAGATTCTAATGCTGTGTCATCTGCCTTAATTTCTGAAAAGCATAGTCTTCTGCCTTCCACAAGGTTCTGTGTCTGGAAAAGAATAAGACATATATTTACTTGTCATCACAAAAGTACGTGCTTTTCTGTATCTATCTTGGTCATGTTTTTAACTTGAAAGCAAGTGGAGGAAAAACTCCAAATAATTTAGAAAACCAAATCTATCAAACTATTAGGCTTGCTTTATATACTGATGATTCTTAACTCTTCTCTTTACTGAAAACATGGGATATTTTCTACTCAAGTGTTTTTGCCACACAGTTTTGGCAACTGAATTTGATGTTGAAAAAGAAGTTCTGGTTTCTTGTTCCGTTGTTTTTCTTTTATCTCTCTTTTTTTTCCCCTCTAGCTAGAAAGACATTGTGAGTCTCAGGATCACAGTCAGCCTTCTAGAAGACTTAATGTTTTTTGCTTGAGGTGTCCTTTTTTTTGCTGAGTTGGCTGGGAGATTTCTAACATTCAAGAATGCTTGCCAGCTCTTGAGGCTGATGGGAAGCACACATAGTTTGTGTTTAGGGGCCCCCCTCTCCCCATCAAAATAGTTTCCTCATGTTCTGTAAGTTTGGTCACCTCCCCTTCATGTGCAAGTCATACCGCTCTTCTTATAACAGCAGTCCCTGAAAACTCAAGAAATCAAAGCACAAACTAAGAAGTTATGGATGTATTGTTTGGGAATTTGAAAACTTTGCATTTTTAAGTTGTAAAAATGGAAATTATTACTGAATAATGACAAAGAAAACTATGATTGCCTTCAGAAAGAGTTTAGTAATCATCTATTTCAACTTCTTCATTTTATAGATGAGACTACCAAGTCCCAGAAAGTTGAAGTGACTTTCTCAAGTTCACATAGATAGGGTGGCAAATTTGAGTAAGAACTTTTGTTACATCCCTCAAACTATATCAGGTTGGTCCATTGCCTAATCTATGTAACATATTTGTAGAACAAAAAGTGTCTAGTGATAGATAAAAATTTTTATACCTTGTCTGTGCTTCTTTCTTGTGTCTAATAGGCAATGAATATAATTAATAATAATAATAATAGTAGTGATAGTAATACTTAGCATCCTAGAGAATATTTGCTAAGCACGAACTGTAAGCTGGACAGTAGAATTAGTTCTTCATATTACCAAATTATCTGACCCTCCAAGCACATTCCATAGGATTGCAAAAAAATGTCATTTTCATTTAAAAATGAGGAAATGGAGGTCCAGGGTTTTGTCTAAAGTCAGAGGTCATAGTGGCAAGGTGAAAAACTCAAGATTTGGAATCTGTGCTCTAACCACTGTAGTACTATGCTGCCCATGACAGTGGACTTTCTACCCAGTGGACTTTTCAACAATGGATCAACTGGTATGTGTGTGTGCACGTATGTCAGCCAGGATATATGCTCTATTGTGTTAGTCATATATGTGCATTGTAGTCTTTCAATATGTGAGCAACAGAAAGTTTTCAGAAAAAAATAAGTTCTGGTTTCTCATCTCTACTCAAGCAAGATTAACTTCATGGGCTCAGAATTTGTTGAGATAATGGACGAAGCAGAAGGAGGGTAGCTACTTCATGATTTAAGGATTACAACTGAAGGACAATCATTGATTTGGATAACAATTTATTTGTTTTAAAAGCACTCTCCTATGCATTTTATTCAGCATTCACCTCTCGAAACTGACAGTCCATAGCCAAACAGATAGCAGGTAAGAAAGCTTAAGACAAAGAGAAAGAAAGAAATGAAAATTCGTGTATTCTGTTTTGAATGTAAAAAAAAGTGATACCAATGATGCTTTGGGTCAAGAATGTAGAAGAACATTTTTGTCACTCCCCCCCCCCCCCACCAGTGTTCTCACAGGCCACTGCTCTCGCATCTCCCATTTGAAACCCCTGGGCCCATTTTAGTTTAGTTTAGTTTGGGTTTTGTTTTGTTTAACTTATTTACTTTGAGAGAGAGACAGAGAGAGCATGTGTAGGTTGGTGACGAGCAGAGAGAGGGAGAAAGAGAATCCCAAGCATGCTCCTCCCTTTCAGGGTGGAACCCCTCACAGGGCTTGAACCCACAAACTGTGAGACCATGACCTGAACCAAAGCCGGGTGCTTAATGACTGAGCTGTCCAGGTTCCCATTTTAATTTATTTTTTTAATGTTTATTTATGGAGAGAGGGAGAGAGACAGAGACAGAAACAGAGACACAGAGAGACGGAGAACGAGTGGGGGAGAGGCAGAAGAGAGAAGGAGACAGAGAACCCCAAGCAGGCTCTGCACTGTCAGCATGGGGCTCAATGTGGGCCTCGAACCCAATGAACCATGAGATCATAGCCTGGGTAAAGTGCCCTTCCTGGGCCGATTTTAAAAGACAGAGCCTATTCTTTCAAAATAAAATCTCAAAATTATAGGAGGAAAAGGAATTTGAAGAGTGTTCCTTCTTGCCTCTAAGTATAAGCACAGCACATCTAAGTGGAAATTGTATCCTTTAAGTGGTTTTATTAACACGTAGCCAAGTTGTTTGTGTATATTCATTTTAAACTATTTTTAAGTTTATAATTGAACTTTTTATACTGCAGATGCATATGGCTTATTTGTTATTAAACAAGACTCTTTATGCTTTTTTCAGGCACTTACACTGTTAATTTTTAAAACACGATCCAATGTCTAACATATTTAGAAAACAAATACCAAAAACAATATGAGTCTTGGCATATTTAAGATGTTGTTGACGTATCCAGAAATTAGAAAGATTGCTCTCTTACTGACATCCTGTGATTCAATTTAAACAGTCAGCTTTTATATGATTAGTATTTATACTCGAAGCTGGATAGGTTCTGCATATTCCCTATAAACATAGAGAATAAACATCCTTAGTCAATGGAAGAAGGAAAGAGACGGGCTTCAGAAGAAAAATCAGAGGCTGGCTGTCAGTTAATTTTAGCCTAGCACTTTCATTTCTTATAAAAACATTCAAAATATTGCAATACATTCCGAAATATCAAATAAAGTTCAAACTGTTTAAATTTAATTTGTATCATATTACATCAGATCAAATTTCTAGTTATTTCTTCAATCAATATTTATAATATGCCTGTATTTTAATAAAGATCCAAGAAATAGACTGAAGCTTTGGTTTTAGTACAAATGACTATCTGTATTTATTATAAGTATGAGCCTAGCAGATATCCAGCGTAGATTCATGTCAGTCAAACCCATGTCACCGTATTGGTACTCTTTCTAATTGGGACATGGAAATTAAGGTGGCATTTTTATCATGATGTCCTTTATGGCTGACCCGTGTCTGTGCTGAAATACCTTTGTGCACGAATTCATAGTGTAACTAGGATAGTTTGCTGTCAGATAAAGTTTTCTTTTAGAACACTTAAAAAAATTCAAGAATGGCAGAGATGTGTGATAGCACCCTCTTTGAGGATGGAGAAGGAAATAAAATACTAAATTCTTAGAAGTTACAGTTTAGAAATAAGGTAACTGCTTTATTTGTTGTTATGATTAGAGAAGAATGGATTGAATTAATCTTTGAAACAGAATTGTAGCAGAATATCTAAGTGTCAAACATTAACTGCACTAAAAGAGCCCATTACTTGTCTTTTGTTCTCTGTCCTTTTAAAAAAGATAAATGCCTCTCCATTCTATTTCATTATCAAAGTTCTGTTTAGAGTCCAATATTTGCAAATTTGACAGGTTAAAATATAAACTAGTCTACAGATGACACATTTGAGAACCTATGAACTTCTCTCTCTGCAGTCTAGATTTTTATGCTACTCTAGATGATTTCTTTTTTTGAAACAAGGATTCTTTTAAGTCTAAACACCTATAAATTGCAAAATTAATGTGCAGTTGGATTCTTCCTATTATTTATTATTTTTCCTATTATTTTATTCCAATCTCTTTTATTGTCTTCAATTAAAAAGGAAGAAAGAAAAGAAAAGAAGGAAACAGTAGCAATGTCCTGAATCTACAAGGTAAATGAATTCTGTAGGTGGTAGAAATTAATTGCTGAATCTTTAACTTCTCAACTGGCTTAGGACAACCAATCTGATAACAGGAATTTCTCCCATGTTTCTAGAGATTAATATGCATTTTGAAAGCATAGCATGAAAAATGTCAAAATATCCTCATTTTGGAAGCCAAATAGGAGTAAAAATGAAGAAAACTACTCCTTTTCTCCCCAGTGGTTTGCAAATGAGTCCCAGTTTCCCGAAGTTCAAACCAAAGGGAAAAAGGAAGACGATAAAAACAAGGAGAGAGATACACAGCTATCCAGAAAAAAAGCTACTGAAAAGGAAGAGAGAAAATGAAAGCAAAAATTAGTCATGGAAAGATGGAGAGACTGAGCTATAGAAACTGGTCACATAAATAGTCATGAAATGAAAAGTTTCAGATTTGTATTGAAGTAAAAAAAAAAAAAACTACTTAGAGAAAGGCCAACAGGCCAGACTAAATAATCCTCGACTTACCGTCCAATTCTGAATCCCATATTAGCTGCAGAGATTTTAATGTAAATATGCCATTACACTGTCATTACAGTGATCAGGCTTCATGGCTCACAGGTCACATCTCAGCCACTGTTAATTTTGCAGGCAAAAGCTTTTTTTCTCTTGAAATGTTAATAACTTTCTATTAGTTAATGTAGCGTGACTAAAATTCAGATTAGATATAATTCATTTTAATATCTGTGACTGGCTATCCTGATCATTTAGCAATGGTTTCCAGCTGAATACAAGATGCTAAATTGGACTCATTTGCATAGCCCCGTTAAAGCAATGCCATTCTAGAAATGTAGGCATCTTCAAATTAATTTAAAAGATTTTTTTTCCTCCTGGTTTTGCTACTAGGATAACATCTTTGGTTGGCAACTAATTGAAGTTACCATGGGCTGAATACACATCCTTTACTCTGCCCATCCTCCCATACCCCAAGGAAAAGAGAAACCAAAACATTGGTCAGAAGTATTAATTGGTGAGTGCAGAAGATGCCCAGTGCCTCAGAACATAGGGAGGGCTCGGTCCAGTAACTGCACGGTTGTTACACTAATCTGAACTCCTGACGAGGTTTGTAACTATGTGGTCTTGGAGAAAAATTACTTCCACTTTTGCAAACCTGTTTTTAACTGTGTATTATGTATCACTGCCTATCCTGTGTATGGAGTCTAGTGTGTTGATGAAGACGATAAAATCTGCCACTTTTCAAGGAAGCTGGCATAAGAGTGGAAAGCACTGTTGTTATTAATCATAGATGGAGTCTGTTTTTTTCTTCCTTTGCATGTGTAACATCTATTAAAGCAAATGGAAAACACAGGTGATCCATTCATGCAACATGGGCGAACAGATCCCTGAATCATCAATGCCAGTGGGTAGATACTCACACAAACAATTCAATAAGTACACCTGTGGCAGGGATTAGGGATTCTTTGATGGTACCTTGATCCATTTTTTTAAAACTTTATCATACGTGATGATGTTGTTTCCATTTCAATGAAAATACAGACAATTTAAAATATTAATCACTTCCCATTTCTCCTCAAAGCTCACAAACTTTGTGTAAAAAATATGTAAATAATCGTATATGGCCAGTTAAGAGTTTTGGTCCAGAAACCTTAAAAGATACCTTGAGGGGTGTCTAGGTGGTTCAGTTCGTTAAGCTTCTAATTCTTGGTGTTAGCTCAGGTCATGATCTCACAGTTTGTGGGTCTGAGCCCCACATCAGGCTCTGTGCTGACAGTATGAAGCCTGCTTGGGATTCTCGGATTCTCTCTCTTTCTCTCTTTCTTCCTCTCTCTCTCTCTCTCTCTCTGTGTCTCTTTCTTTGCCCTTCCTGTACTCATGCTCTCTGTCTCCCTTAAAATAAATAAATAAATTTAAAAAAGATACCTAGAAAGTTAAAAAGTGAAATAAATACATTTTAAATATTTTTCTTAATTTCATTAACTTGTGAAAGCAATACTTGAAATGTTCATTTTTTAAAATGAATTTATTTAATAATCATCCATTCACTTAGGTAGAGGTATTTGACTTTAAGAACTCACATTATTACTCTCTTTGAAATAGAATATTCAGAAACAAGAGTATAATTATTTTTACCTATAAGCAAAAAACAGTCTCAGATATAGATATGTATTGAGTTTATTTTTTATTATGGAATTTGATTATTTCTAAGACATTTGAGAAAATATGTGAGTTGGAAAATAGTCTCCTTATGGTAATATTCTCCTACCCTGTTCTTCTTTCTCTTCCTCTTCCCCTTTCTTCCTGGAGGAAAATACCAGATTTTCCTATTCCTGCTGGTAACATGACCCATTAAAGAACTGTTTGGTCACCCACACCCCCATTTCTCTCAACCTCCTTCCTTGCCTCCAATAATTTAATAAGAAAATTTACTTTAATATAGTTGGGCCACTATGTTTGTAGGAAAGATAGAGAAACTTCCAAAAAAAATTCTAGCTGAGATTAAAAAAAAAACTTAATGTTTATTTGCTTTTGAGAGAGAAAGAGAAAGAGGGAGAGTTTGTGAGCAGGGGAGGGGCAGAAATAGAGAAAGGAAGAGAGGATTCAAAGTGATTTCTTCACTGACAGCAGCAAGCCTGATGTGGAACTTGAACTCACAAACCACCAGATCATGACCTCCGTTAATGTTGGGCGCTCAACTGACTGAGCCCCAGGCACACCACTGGTGGAGATTTTGAATAAACACATAATTGGTAAAAATATTATCTTCTAAAATTTATGTGCTAATTTCCAGTTGTGTAGTTCATGGGAAAATAAGCCACTAGGCGATACACACAAGATGCCAACCAAATAATAAACTTGACTAGGGACTGGCTATTGGGCAATTGAGGCGTTAGAATGCCAGCTCTTGAAAATACTTCTCTGTTTGGTTGATTCCCTCAAGAGTCAATCAAAGGTTACTGTGGACTAGAAGTTTTATTGGCATCTTTCATCTCTAAGCCTATAAATATTATCAGGTATCTGTGCTCCTCTCTATATTCTGTCTTTCTACCAACTTATCTTTCTTTCCCTTAAAGACCAAACTTCTTGAAAGAGTGACTATCTCTACTTTCTCCTTTTTCTTCAGTCCTCAGTGCACTTCCCACCTGCCAACTAGCTCCCTGTCTTCCCATCCCTTTATTGGCATGTCTCATGATTTATTCTTGACCAAGTCACAATCATATCTGTACCCTCATCTCCAGTCCAGTCATCTGGTCAACCGATTGAATGATTAATTCCATCCCAAGAATCTATTTTGACTCAAATCTCTAGGAGAGGTACTGGAGGATACTGAATATGCCTACAGTATAAAGGCCTGGATACGTAACTTTTGAAAAATTATCTGTTTTTGAAATAGTGCCTATAATCTGGTCTTTGTTCCTTAGACATCTATTTTTAATGTGTTAACTGTCAGCTATGTTGGTATCTCCCAAATCTGTAGATTGAACTCAGGGTTCTTTCTTGACAACCTGAGCTAAATATTTAATTATCTACTGGCGATTGTCACCAGATTGTGGCCCAGTCAGATAAAAAGAATAGTGTATAAACTGGCTCCTCTTCATTTGCTCACCAAAACCTGGTTCAAGATAGTAACATTTACCTTGGCATCCAATTCTGAAATGTTCTGAAATGTGGGAGTCAACATAGAGGTTCTAAGTTTCTAAGTCTGTGCATCCAGTTGGTCACTAAATGGTATTAATTATATTTCCTTCACAAGTCTCTAATTTGAATTTTTTTTCTCAATTTATTGAATCAGGTCAGACTTTTATAATTTCTATCTGGGACTTTTTTTTTTTTTTTTACTACTGTTTACCTATTTTTGGTGGTCGCTTCCACTACAGTTTATCTTCATGGCCAAAGCTGTACTTCCACAGTACAGATCTCATTACACCTTCTGTTCAGATCTTTTAGTGACCTCTGCACCACTTTTAGGGGCAGAAGTCTCTGTATGGTAAATACTTTCCTTAATGATTGGCCAGACTGGCTGCCCAGCCCTATACGCTGCATTATCCATGTTTGCACTTTGTGTCCCAGTGTCAACTAATTATTCCCATTTCTTGAAAGGAGCCATGCTATAGCTTGTGTCTGTGCCTTTTTCATACTGTTTACCTTTTCCAAACACTCTCCTCTTGCCCCTTTCCCACCTAAGAAATTCTTATTCTTTAGTACTTAGTTCAATTTTTATCTTCTCTAGCAAGCCTCTTTTCCCTCTCTAATGCATTTAAATAGAGTTAAACATGGGCCTCTGTGTAGTATGGTGTACAGGCTCATATACAAATATTCTAATGTGAGGTGTGTGTACTTATATACATATATAGTATAATATGTATAGTTACATTTATATATGGTATATAAATACATATATATGTATATATGTGTGTGTGTGTGTATATATGTCAGGAGAATAGGGGCAGGTATTAGCACAGAGTAAATCTTTTATAAACATTTTTTTTAAGAAATAAGTAAATAGGTAATGTATCTTTCCATCACCAAAGATACATTACATTACATTACAAAGATACACCAGACTTATTCTTGAGATACATAGTTGCTTCTAGCTTTTCCTAAAGTCACCTGCAATTTTTAGTTCCTTCCTTTCTTCCTTCTCTCCCTCCTTCCTTCCTTTTTCTTTTCTTGTCTTATCTTTTTTCTTTTCTTGTCTTCTTTTCTTTTCTCATGAATTTCAAAACTCGATGGATTTAGAAAACATTTCCCTGATAATGACATTGGTTATTTCCATTTAAAACAAAGATACTTGATAGTTAGCCTAAAACAGATCTTCTAGATTTCAAATCATTGTTTTCTGGTAGGTCTCTTTATTTAAAAATATGTATATATTTTTAAATACAAAATAACTTGGAGCAGATTTTATAATTTTATAATGTACTGAAGTCTGTCAGTCCAGTGTCCCTTATAGAAAATTACACATTCACTACCAACATCTCCAAGTTCAGAAAGATGTAAATCTCTTCCTTCTTTTATTAATTTCAGAATTTCCTAGCTTCAATACACAAATGCAGTCATGTAAACATATCACACCAACATGAAACATATAAAAAGAAGAAATCTTAACCTTAACTGCAAAAGGCAACCACAAATTAACAAAACAGTTCTATTAGAAAGAACCTATAGTCATGTTTTCCAAGTTACCTAAGTACAGTGGCACCACACTTTGATCATAGCAAGGATTCAGCTGAGAAAAACACGGTTAAATATAGTGACCGACTATTTTAATAAGGTGAATGTCTTCTAACATCAGAGAAAGATATAATCTCGTAAGAGATAAAATCATTGGTCACTTCAGTATAGTTATCTTACTAGTTCATCTGATTATTTTTTACTTTCTGTATAGATTTTTCATGGCCTAAATATTAACTCATAAAAATGTATCTGTTGGCATTTCTATTAAGATGTTTTCCCACTTGTCACTGTTTCAAGTCTCCTATGCTGTTAAGAAGGCCATAAGGCTGCAGCTTCTGCATACTTCCTTTGTGTACTTTCAATCTACTGACCAGTTTTCTTCACTCCAAGATATAACATTTCTAAGCATTTGTGCAATTAGGTGAGATAACAACAAGAGCAGTGTTAGGATCACAAGAAACAAACATTGGTTTCAAAATGTTCCTGTGAACTAATTTTATTGGGACAAACACCTAGGACCAGGAAGAGTGACTGGATTAAACATCCAATTAATTAGTGGTTATCTGGAAGGTCGGCATGTGAAGGTGGTGGAGCTGGAGAATGGATTCAAAGAAATAAACTACGGTGAGTCAACTTCCATGAATAATTAGAGAAAAATCGAGTCTATTCAATAGACTGACTCAGTGCATAGCAAAGAGCCATTGGAGAAGGCTTTATGGAGGTAAATTTTATATGATTTGGTCCTTGATGTTGGATAAGGAGAGAGAAGACATTCAGGAGGTTGGAATGATAAAGCAAAGGGTAACATTGGAATGAGCAATTAGATTCAGAAAAAACCTTTAGTGGTCCACGAGTATTACGTTAGATGGGATGGAATCAGATGATAAAAACTATGTAATAATGTAAGCAGAGAAATCTGGATTCACAGTAACAGACAGTAACAAGCCCCAGAGACTCTTAAGCAGGGTGATAATATGAGGAAGTGACAGCCATATATAAAGTAGAGGTTATATTTGTTATCTGATGCTATGTGACAAAAATGCTATGTGTATTATAACTGATCTCCCCAATATTTTTTCTTCATATTGATCTATTATCTATAATGTAGCTAATGATTAAAACAAAACAAAACAATGAGATCATGCAATGCCCCTGTTTAAAATCATTCAATGACTTCCACTGTTTCTTAAAATAAAATCAAATTCATTATAATAGTCTATAAAGTCCTGTATGGCCAAACTCCTTCTCACTAATCCTTCTCCTCATCTTTAACTGGCCTTCAGTTATGCTGGATTCCTTTTGGTTCACCGACCAAGACAAACTCTTTCCCACAGACCACATATAGTCTGCATTCTATTCCAGGGAAGTTAAGTTCAGTTTGTAACCAGCATGTCTTTTCCTTACTTTTAAAATCTTGCTTAAAAGATCTTCTCAGATAAAATTTCCTTGCACCCTTACCCCCATAGTACTTATCAAAGCATCTTTATAGAGTTTTTTAGCTTGTAATTTCATAGCATGTATGTGAATTTATGAACATGTACATGCATCAATCCATATGCACACACAGATATATGTATTTATGTATAAATAAGTGTGTAAAATGTCTTTATGTGTCTTTCTCTCCATGTGTCTATATGTATGCATATTTGTATACACCTTATTAAGGAAATATATATTTCAAAAATACACAAATATGAGCAATGAAGTTTTACGAAATGAACACATCCCCAAATCCAGATCACCCTACAGAACAATAAGTGCATGCCAGTCAGCCTTGTTTGAGACAGCTGCAACTCTCTACCTAACTTCCGGTTTCGCACAAAAATAGTGTACCATGTTGTATTGTGACTTTTATCACAATATAACCTCCTTTTGAATATTATATATGCATGTATTATTTTGAGGCTAAATTCTTTCTCTCAACATTTTCTTAAGAGATTCATCCATTTTGTCATATATAAAGTTTGTCATATATAAAATTGTTCATTCTTATTGCTGACTTAGTTTTCCATTACACTATACATGACAATTAGAGTTATCCATTCTTCCATTCTACTCTTAATAAATGATACTGCTTGAACATTGTTGCATGTGTTTTTTTGGTGTATATATATATATACATATATATATATTTGAGGGGAAATACAGCTGCTATGCATAAAGTATGCACATATATAGCTTTGGTAGATACTCCCAATGGATTTCTAGGATGTTTGCATGTGTGTATAAGTAGCATATGAGTTCCGGTTGTTATATATACTTACCAACACTTGGCATTATTATTATTTTTAATTTTTGATTTTCCAGTGTGTATGTGTGTATTGATATGTAATTTTGATTTTATTTTTGCATTGTCTTAATGTCTAATATTAAATAGATTTTTTTGTTACGCTTATTGGTTTTTTGAACATATCTTTTTGAAATGTCTATTCATGGCTTTTTCCCATTTTAATCTGGTTGTCCATTTTTTTCTTGATTGATCTGAGGTTTAAATATATATAATAATATATATATTCTATATGCTTATTCTTTGTTATCTGTACATAATTACATATATTTTCTTGTTCTTAAAGGTCTGCTTTTTCACTCTCACAATAATGTTTTTGATGGTTAACTGTTCTTAATTTTAATGAAGTCTAAACTTATCTTTCCCTTCGGTTATTGTCTCTGTATATGAAGTTTATTTTTGAGAGAGGTGGGGGAGAGGCAGAGAGAGAGAGGGAGAGAGAATCACAAGTAGGCACCACACTATTAGCATAGAGTTCAGTGTGGGACTCAGTCCCACAAACCATGAAATCATGACCTGAGCTGAAATCAAGAGTCAAGTCATTAACTGACTGAGCCACCCAGGCACTCCTCTGTCATATTTAAGAAGACTTTACCTAGCCCAAGGTCATAAAGGTATTCTTCTGTTATCTTTTTCTAACTCTGTTCTTTACATTTAGTTTTATGATCCACCTAGACTATATTTTTGTTATTGTGAAAAAGGAGTGTGTGTGTGCCTGTATATATATACGCACGCACACACGTACATACTTGTTCTCTATTGCATATCCAATTATTTTTGCATTTTCCTTTTCACTCTACAGTGCTTTGTTGTAAATCAGGTGACTATATACATGTCCATTTGATTCTAGACTTTGTTCTCTTCCACTACTCTAATAATACATATTTTAATTTCTGTGTGTTTAAAATAAATTTTGACATCTGATAGTGTAGCTCCAACAGCTTTGTTCTTCATCACCGCCTTTACTATTTTTGACCTCCTGCATTTCCATTAAAACCAGCTTGTCAATTTTCATATGAAAACCTATTGGATTTAAAATAATTTTTTTAAATGTTTACTTATTTAGGAGAAAGAGAGTGCAAGTAGGGAAGGGGCAGAGACAGAGGGAGACACAGAATCCAAAGCAGGCTCCAGGCTCTGAGCTGTCAGTACAAAGCCTGACATGGGGCTCGAACTCACGAACTGTAAGGTCATGACCTGGGCTAAAGTCGGACACTTAACTGACTGAGCGCCCCCCGCCCAGCACCACATAAGGTATTGGATTCTGATTGCATTGAATTTACAGTTTAGTTTTAGGGAGAATTGGCATCTTTACAATATTGAACTGCATGATCATGAACATGGCATATGTGTAATGAGCCATTGGCCCTTCTTGCTTGCCTGCAAGAAGTAATTTTATGGACAATATTACTGGGTGTTGCCCACCATTCTGATCTGAGTGAGATGTCTTTGTGGCAGAAACTGTTGGTTCTGTGGCCTGCCTTGCCCTGGCTCACCAACTAAGCTGGAAAGGAAGTATTGGAAGTGGACTCAAAATAGAATGTACAAATTTCCACACTTCCTTCTCAAATCCCAGAAGCTTTCATGCATAAAGTCTTCTCATATTATTGTGTATATTTATCTGCTTTCCAGAATCTTAAAATGTTTGTTTTCTGTTAATTCTACAGAGCTTTTGAGATGCTTTTAGGGAGATGAGTTTGGCTCAGTCATTGCCAAAATCCTAAATAATTATTTGTTTCCCAGGAATTTGTTCTCTTATTTGAAATAGTCCAACTTGTTGTCATAATGTTATTTATATATAACTATTATTACATTTGTAATAATTGTAACACACATATCCATGTCCCTCTATATATTGCATTAAAAAATCAGACTTTCTAGGAGTTTACAAATTTTACTCTTTTTTCAAATAACAAACCTTTGGCTTTGTTGATTTTTCCATTGCACATTTGTTTTCTATTTAGTTAATTTTTACCAGTTTTTACCCCCTATTACTTTGTGTTTACTTAACTGTTTTTTTTTCTGGCTTATTAAGAATCATTTTCAGATAATTTACTTTATACCTTTCTTTTATAGTATACATTTGCATGATAGGTTTTCTGAAAGTAAAGGTTCAGCTGTATGCCACATTTTGGAAAGCCAGTAATCTAATACACATCACTGGCTCAATATCATATATCATGGATCATTACCATATATCATAAAAATATATATTCAATTTTTATAATGACTTCTTTGGCCCATGTGTTATTTACTATTTTGTTGCTTAATTACCTGATTTGGGAAGATTTTCTAGTATTGTTTTGTAATTTATGTCTAGCTTCGTTTTAATGTGCTCAGAGTAAAATTGTTCAGAGTTACTTTGTGTTCCAGAACAAAGTCAATTTGTTAAATGTTCCAAGTAAACTTACAAAAATGGGTACTCCAATATTTTGAAAAGCTTCTTTATGTTAATTTTTTGTTTGCTTTTCTATACTTTACTGAAAGTAAAACTCAAACTACAAATGTGATGTTTTTCTATTCTTCCTTGGTCTTTGCAAGTTTTTGTTTTCTATATATTGAGGCTTTCCTATTAATACATACAAAATTAGGATTTTTATATCTCCACATTGAACTGACTCATTGAATTGAATATTCCTTAAACTTTCATTAGATCTTTCGATTTAAAATATATATTGTTAGTGTAGATACCCACCTTTGTTTAATTTTGATTTTCCTTTCACTTTAAATCTTTCTGTTCCTCTATATAAAAAGATAGAAACAGCACATAGTTGTGTTTAATTTCTCAGCTGGGCTGATAACTTTGATATTAATGTATATCATTTACCTTCAAACTAAGTAAAGGTTTTGAGGAGCTTAACTCTCCAGTTTAGCTATTGTTTTGTATTTAACCTACTTAATTTTTTTCTTTTCTTTCTTGACTATTTTTATTAACCAAAATTTTTTTTATTATTTTGCTTTCCTCCCTTGTTAGATTTTTATTTATTTATTTAATTTATATTTTATTTTTATTTCCTCCCTTGTAAAGATCTTTTCTTGATCTTTCACTAGTTATTCAGGAGGTTATAATATGCACATTTAACTTACTAGACTCTATCTTAAATCATTACTTTTCCCACTTTCCAGAAAATGCATGGGCCTTAGAATATTTCAACTCCATTTACCTTCTTTATTTCTGCAAATATTTAAAAACTCCTATATTTTTATTATTGTTTAAAGTAGAACTTGACAAATTAGGACTCATGGGCCAAGTCCTGCCCTACAACTTAATTTTTTTTTAATGATATGTGAGGTGAGACTGGTTTTTACATTTGTAAGTGGTTGAAAAACAAAATAAACCATATTTTAAGATACATGAAAATAATATGCAATTTAAATGTTGTGTCCATAAATAAAGTTTTATTGAAAAATATCCATGATCACTCACTACATTTTCTATGGCTGCTGTCCCAGCACAGAAGCAGAGTTGGCTGCCCTTGTGATAGAGATCATACACGGTGGTCCCATTACTTAGCTGTGCTGCTCTGTGCACTAAAACTCATGGAGATGCAGCTTTAACTCATCAGAGCTTCAAGTGCCATACAAATTACTGTACTGCAACATCTTATTTTATCTTATACCAGTGTGCCATGTATCTGTGTAGACTCTACATATGCCTGGCAGCCATGGCAAATGAAAAAAAGTAGACTCTGAGCATCATGCTTTTAAGACACAGTGGAGTATGGATTATTTGGTCATCAAATTAGATGACAAAGCATTGTGGTTTTTAGCAATAACTGGGTAGGTGTGGAAAAAATATTACAATATGAATGGATCAAGAAGATGTGGTTTATATATACAATGGAATGCTACATGGCAATGAGAAAGAATGAAATCTGGTCATTTGTAGCAAACTGGATGGAACTCGAGACTGTTATGCTAAGTGAAATAAGTCAGGCAGAGAAGTACAGATACCATATGTTTTTACTCATAAGTGGAACAGGAGAAACTTAACAGAAGACCATGGGGGGGGGGTGGAGGAATAGTTGAAGAAACGGAGGGAGGCAAACCATGAGAGACTGGAATACTGAGAATAAACTGAGGGCTGATGGGGGTCGGGGATAGGGGAAGGGGGTTGAGGGGCATGGAGGAGGGCACTTCTTGGGATGAGCACTGCATATTTATGGAAACCAACCTGACAATAAACCATAAAAGAAAAAAAATTAAATGACGGTAATAGTTAGGACAAAAATTACAATGTACACCAGCATTTCCAGACTAAGCACTAAACACAATAGTCATAACTCATGGGAAAGCAACAGTAAGACAATTAAAAAAACAACTAGTATGAAGTTTCTCATTAAAGAAGAATTTCTTCTTTGAAAACAAAAATGAGTCTACAACCAGAATCAGTTGTTGAGAGACTCATTTGTTAGCTAAGCACTGCATAAGTAATTGCAGACTGGCAACAATTTTATTTTGATGTTTTAAAGATGTCATTTCTTTTCTGCTGGATTACATCATTTGTGTTGAAACATGAAACATTTTTATTATTGTTCCTTTGCAGGCTATGTATTTTTTAAAGCCTGCTTTTAAGAATTTCTTTTTGTCTTTGACTTTTAACTTTTAATACTATATGACTAGGTGTGATTTGTCTGTTTGTAATTTTCCTTCTTAAAGTTAGTAGACCTTTTTGTTTCTGCTTGGAAAATACTTACTTCATGTCTCTTGAAGTATTGTTCCTCCTCCTTAATTCCTCCTTCTTGGACTCCAGCTACACGTATGTTAGACCTTTTCTTCATACCTGATGTCTCTTATGCTATCTGTTATATATTTCAATCCTTTTTCCCTTAGTGCTTCCTTCTGGGTTTTTTACTTAGTTCCACTGTTATTAAATTCATATATTGATGTTTTATTTTAATTGTGTTTTTTGTTTAAGAATTTCTAATAATTCTTTACTATAGATTTACTTTCTATGGTGAAGTTCTCCATCTTTTCATCTTATTATTTTTTATACATATGAATAATAGTATCATTGACCTCTATTCTCCTTGATGTGAATTGGCAAGTTTTAAAAACAAAAATGTGAGGATAAATGCTAGGGACACCTCAGTGATTATCCATTTTCTTGAGAAATAGTTTTCTCAAGTTCCTGTTGCCTTGGTTATTTTCCAATGTCCTCAAATATTACTATCTCTGTCTCCCTCTGTGCCTCTCTCTGTTCTGCCCAACTTCAATAGCTTTACTCAAGACTTATAAATAATCTGAAATAATCTGCATTAAAAGCCTCGCTCTTTTCCTGGTCTGTAGTTTTGGTTCAATACTCATTTTCAACTGAAATAATTAATGTACTAAATCTAAGTTTGTGCTGAGAATCTCATAATGAATATTTTAGTTGTAGTACAGCTATAAAGAATATAAAGAAAGGATATTTTTCCTGCCTGGCATTAGGTCAGGGACTTGCTTATGAGAAAGCCCAAGGCGAATGGAAACATAGGTGCAAGAAATGTAGAAGGGTCATTTCATTTTTATTTTTGAAAATTAGTCAATTAAATATTTTCTCCAAAAACCCACACTCTGCCAGAACTGTTAGGAGAAACAATCTCCAAAAAAATTAAATAAAGTAAGGAAAATTGTTTCTAAATTTACAGGTGATCATGAATCCCTTGAAATTGCTTGATTAAAAGATAAGAAATATATAAATTACCAAACCCTTATTTAGTTGAGGTATGGAAACACACTCTACTCTGATACTTTCTATGAACAGTACTATTAATAGAACATAGTACTTGCTCTCAAGGTCATGCACTTGAATGTCCTGGGAGTGAATGACTCCTAAAATGTGTGCCTTTGGTGCCTCACCTGTCTCATCCTACTTTCAGACCTACCTACGAGATGGGTAGAGAAAAATTTACTCTCATGCTTTTGTATTATGGAAGCAGGCACCGAAAACTACTTGATTGCCCTAGGGCCACTTTGGAACCTAGAAGACTGATCAAAGGAAGTAGAAAACAACTTTGGTAAATATAGGGAGGATATATAATTCTTTGTGTGGTATCAGAAAACCATGAGCAACACTATTCGAACTTAGATCAAAGCCATGTGAGTAGTCTGGGACAGTAATAATAAAAGTCAATTTCCCAGGATCCGTCTCCATATAGCCAGCACGCTCCATGACCTGACAGAATAACATTTCTGGTTCCTGGGTGGTACTTATTGACTTTGTTGCTTTTTGTTGTTGTTGATCTGTACCACACCGATTACGCTCAAGCCTGATTTAACAAATGATACTTGTGTCCTCTACGTTGACAAGCCTTGGTCACAATATCAAACTATTCTTGTGTACTTATTTTTCCCCCTAGCAGATGCAACACTAATCACTCCAAACATGTTAATAAAGACATTTGCAGTCAGCATGCACAGAAAAGCTTCAAGAGATTCCCTCTATAGGAGTGGGGTCTGTTGAAGAATATGGAATGATTTACAGGTGTTAATGGGGACGCAGCATTGTTGAAATGCTGCTCATTTCAGGCATCTGTGGAACTACAGAAAGGGCTGTGTTGAAAATGAGCGCACCTGTTTGCAACCTGCTAAAAGATGCTTCGAGAATAAGATGCATTTATCCAAAACAGTCCTAAAATCAGGGATTAGAGAGCCTCATCTCTTTCCAGCCTTCTTTTTGTCTGTATTCAGTGTCTTTCTCAGGTGTGAACTGAAAACTTCATTTTGGATCAGACTCATTTTACTTAGGAATGAAGGTTGAGTTTAAAGTGCTATCTCTTAAGTGAAGGTCAATGGTTTATCCATTACAGTACGCAACCCCAAATACTTTTTGCAATTAATTATATCTATATCTGTTTTTATAGAGTAAAAGAATAAAGAAATGACAGTCAGCAGTTTTAGGAAATACAAGTTAAAGGTGTCCTATCATTTAAAATGATATATCATTTTGGAAAGAAAATTTAAAAGCTGGTATATGCAATCTAAAATTAAATACAGATTTTGAATTTCAGGCTGTGAAGCTAAAAAGATCAAAGGAAAGTCTTTATAGTACTTTGGAATTTGGTATAATACTTCCCGGGAGGTCATTTACTCTCATAATTTAGTCTGACTTATTTTGGCTTCAGGTCCATTAAAAATGTGCAGCAAAAAAAGGAGGCCTCTTTTTACTTCAATTTTTAACAGCAACTTGTCAGTAAAAAAGAAAGGTGTCTGAAAGAGGATCATCTATCATAGTCCTAATAGCTTTCAAATCTTCTAACTTTTTTGAGTCTGGTTGAGAGAGAAACTTACCACGAAATGTCTATATTTTAACTCTTTCCTCTGTTCCGTGGAAGAATATTACATTTGATTTTAAGTGTTGCTCAAATGCACCTCTTGTGATACCCATAGTTGTTTCCCCTTAGTTAAGGTCATTTTATTTTTTTAAATGTTTATTTGTTTATTTTGAGAGAGACAGAGAGAGAGAGAGAGAGAGCATGAGCAGGGGAGGGGCAGAGAGAGAGGGAGACAGAGAATCCCAACCAGGCTCCATGCTGTCACTGCAGAGCCTGACGCAGCTCAACCTCACCAATCTTGAGATGATAACCTGAGCTGAAGTCAAGAGTCAGACGCTTAACCAAAAGAGCCATCCAGATGCCCCAGCTAAGGAAATTTTAGATGTCAGAATGATTAGGTGTGTTATTAGCAGTTTCTTTCTGTCCGCTCTTTTCAAATGATTGAGTTCTACCGATGTGAATTGAGCTCATCAGTGGATAGATGAATACAAAAAATGAAGACTTTGGTAAATTATCCTTACTCTTTTTTTTTCTTCTCCTTTCCTTCCTGTCTCTCTTCCCCTTTCTCTCTCTGCCTCTGTTTCTCTCTCTCACCCCCTACAACCCCCACCCCCCCCCACACACAAATATATACAGACACAGACACACAAGGAAGGATTATTTTTAGAGGCTACATTACACAAGGGATAATAGGTTTGGTTGAACTCAGAGAAGGCACGAATCTCATGTTCTATCTTTGTATATGTGTGGGATTCATTGTAGTTGTTCGTTTCTATAGTCTTCAGTTTTCTTATTTGGAAAATAAGGGGGTTGAGTTTGAAGAGTTTTGAAGTCTCTTCTATTCTTGAATCTGTTCTGAGCATGCCTAGCCTGGGATGTAGTAATTACTGTTTTATGACAACAAATCCTACAGAGTAGTGCTCATCTCTTCTTAATGTGGGCCCTGAAAACTGGCAAAGGATTCCTTTAATTGTATCAATATAATTCAACTAAGCTTTCTAAGTAAGTATTCATCAGAGCAGGTTTCTACCCTCTATGAAGACGCTAAATGGCTATCAGTCAGCCACTGATAAGAGGCTGCCTAGGGTCCTGTGCTGGGAGGAATGTGAATCCAGGTCGAGAGAGCACTGTGAACTCTGGCTCCCACTGGTGAGCAAACAGTGGGTAAGTGGGGCACAGCTACCACTTATGAGTTACTCCGGAACTCCTTATTTGTCAGTATCGTGGAATACGCATGACTAGGAAGACCTTATCATAAGTCCAGCTGAATGAAATAAAATACAAGGCTTTCGTAACCATCTTTACATAGACCTGCCAACTACAGCTGCAACTCTGCCAAGCTTATAGATTTCTAATAGTTGTCAGTCCTGAAGTTATTAATATTATTACCTCAAGGAATATGTTTTATTTGTGGGCCCCCTGAACACACAAAGTAAAGGTATATTTTATTAAATAATCTAGGAACTTCGGGGCATTTACTTTCTGCTTTTCAACGTATTTTAGGAAATCTCCCTACTAACCCTGCAATCCTCATACCATTAAATAATTCCACATTGACTTGGTTTTCTATGGTAATTTCTTGGACTGATTTTGACTCAGATGAAATAAATTTTAGAACACCTGCAACATAAAGAAATGTGTTTGTATCTTCTGTGTCTGGACTCTTGCTGTTGAAAGGTTCTGGAAGGCCAGCTTCTGTTGTATTATAATCTAAAGAAAATGAACAACATTAAGCATTATGGAATTTATATCCGTATTCTAGTAGTAAAAAAATTGGTAGGGATTTTTAGATATTTTCTAATGTGTGTATATAATACAACCAAACAATCACTTGGATATCTGGCTACCATACACTTCTCAGAAACACTTATGATATTTGCTGAAGAATTTGAAGTATATATTTATCCCTGCATAACAGCATAATTTCTTACACTACACAAGAGAATTCTAGACGAACCATATAAAGCAGTACAATTAATCTATTGACATACTTCCATTTTTCCTGGTTTTAAATGTTTTTGTACTGTAAGTTTTAATTTTCATATAATTTCAAA
>PJEM01010655.1:0-60486 GCA_004023845.1 Helogale parvula | reverse complement strand
TGAAGTTGAAATGCAATTTGCCATCACTAGTTGCCAGTCAACAGTCTTAAGAATTTGTTCCGATCTCCTTGTGGACATTAAAATCGCAGACTGTATCAGTAGCTCAGAAGAAAATCCTAAAGATGATAGTAGAGCACCCTTTAAAAAGTGGTGTATCACCATAACTTCTGATGGTGAAGAGGACAATTCTGGGTTGAAAAATCATGGAAATTCATGACTCTTATCCAAAAAGTGATTTGGAAGAGAGACCCTGTGAATATGAATATTTTAAGAATACCTTAAATAATTTGTTTCACTTGTTTTTTGCTTTTCTGTATATATAAGCATGCAAATGTAATAAAAATTTGTTTAAATAAGCCTAAAAAAAGAATTTTTCCTTCTATTTCTATATTTTTGAATAGTTTGAGAAGAATGGATATTAATTCTGCTTTAAATGTCTGGTAGAATTCCCCAGGGAAGTCATCTGGCACAGGACCCTTATTTGTTGGGAAATTTTTTTATAACTGATTCAATTTCTTCACTGGTTATGGTTCTGTTCAGATTTTCTATCTCTTCCCATTTGAATTTCGTTGTTTGTGTATGTGTTTAGGAATTTGTCCGTTTTTTCTAAGTTGTCCAGTTTGTTGGCATATAATTTTTCATTATATTTCTTGATTACTGCTTGTATTCCTGAGGTATTGTTTGTAATGGTGCCATTTTCATTCATGATTTTGTCTATTTGGGTGCTCTCACTCTCTCTCTCTCTCTCTCTCTCTCTCCCTCTCTCTTTTGAGAAGCATAGCTAGAGGTTTAAAAATTTTGTTTATTTTTTCAAAAAAACAACTCTTGGTTTCATTGATCTGTTCAATTGGGGTGTTTTTTGGATTCTATATTGTTTATTTCTGTCCTGATCTTTATTTCTCTTTTTCTGCTGGGTTTGGGGTTTTCTTGCTCCTCTGCTTCTAGTTCCTTTAGGTACACTGTTAGATTTTGTACTTGCACTTTTTCAAGATTCATGAAATAGGCCTGGATTGCAATACGCTTTCCTCTTAGGATTGCCTTCACTGCATCCCAAAGGGTGTGGATTGTTGTATTTTCATTTTCATTTGTTTCCATATACTTTTTAATTTCTTCTCTAATTGCCTGATTTGCCCAATCATTCTTTAGTAGGGTGATTTTTAACCTCCACATTTTTGGAGGTTTTCCAGACTTTTTCCTGTGGTTAATTTCAAGTTTCATAGCATTGTGATCTGAAAGTGTGCATGGTATGATTTCAATTTATATATATTTATGGAGGGCTGCTTTATGACCAAGTATGTGGTCTATCTTGGAGTGTACCATGTACACTGAAGAAGAAAGTGAATTCCATAGCCTCAAGATGTAGAGTTCTAAATAGATCCGTCAAATCCATCTGTTCTAATGTGTCATTCAGGTCCATTGGTTCCTTAGTGATTTTTGTATAGCTTATCTACCCATTGCTGTAAGTGGAGTATTAAAGTCCCCTGCAATTAGCACATTCTTTTCAATAAGATTGTTTCTGTTTGTGATTAATTGTTTTACGTATTTGGGTGTTCCCAATTTTGGCATGTAGATGTTGATAATTGTTAGCTCTTCCTGATGGAAAGACCATGTAATTATTATATAATGCCCTTCTTCATCTCTTGTTACTGCCTTTACTTTAAAATCCAGTTTGTCCCATATAAGAATCACTACTCCAGCTTTCTTTTTATTTCCAGTCACATGATAGATATTTCTCCATCTCCTTACATTCAAACTTAAGGTGTCTTCAGTTCTAAGATAAGTCTCTTGTAGACAGCAAATAGATGGAGTTTGGGTTTTGATCCATTCTGCTACCCTGTGTCATTTGACTGGATCATTCAGTCCATTTACATCCAGTGTTATTATTGAAAAATATGGGTTTAGAGTTATTGTGTTCTCTGTAGGGTTTATGCTTTCAGTGGTGTTTCTGGTACCTTATGTTCCTTGCAACATTTTTCTCACAGAGTCCCTCTTAGGATTTCTTGTAGGGCTGGTTTAGTGGTAATGAATTCGTTCAATTTTTGTTTATTTCGGAAAACCATTATCTGTCTTATTCTGAATGACAGGCTTGCTGGATAAGGGATTCTTGGCTACATATTTTTTCTGTTAATCACATGGAATATTTCCTACCATTCCTTTCTGGCCTGCCAAGTTTCAGAGTATATAGGTCTATAACCACTCTGATAAGTCTCCCTTTGGATGTTAGCGCCTTTTTAACCCTAGCTGCTTTCAGACTTCTTACTTTATACTTATATTTTGCCAGTTTCACTATGATGTATCATGCCAAGGGTTGATTCAGGTTACATATGAGGGGAGTTCTCTGTGTCTCTTTGATTTCAATGTCTATTTCCTTCCCCAGATTGGGGACGTTCTTGGTGATAATTTGTTCAAACACCCCTTCAGCACCTTTCTCTCTTTCTTCTTCTTCAGGAATTCCTGTTTCGAATATTGTTTCATTTGATTTTATCACTTGGTTCTCAAAATCTCCTTTCATGTTCCTGCATCAATTTATCTCTCTCTTTTTCAGCTTTCTCTTTTTCTATAATTGTGTCTTCTAATTCACCTATTCTTTTCTCTGCCTCTCTGATTTGTGCAGTGGCCACCTCCTGGTTATTATGCACCTCATTTACAGCATTTTTTAATTCATCACAACTATTTTTAAGGTCCATAGTCTTTGTGGCAATATCTTCTCTGATGTCTTTCATGCCTTTCTCAAGCCCAGAAATTAAGCTTATGACAGTTGCTCTAAATTCTTGCTCAGTTAGATTGCTTCTATCTGTTTTGAGCAATATTGTAGTTGTGATTTCTCCCTGAAATTTCCTTAGAGGAGAGTTTTTCCGTTTCTTCATTTTGGCTAGCTTTCTGTTTCTTGTCAGTTTTAAAAGCTTGTTACGCAGTTTGTACCTGTTAGTATTGCTATATTACAAGAGCCTCATTGACTGCCTAGGGCCTGTCAGCTCAGGAAATATTCTTTTAATGGTATCCCTTGGTCTCTCTTGTTGTGCCTTTGGTTATTTTATTTCCATGCTCAGTGGTATTTGGGACTCTCTACCCTGTGTACTTTGGCTTGTTTCTTGAGGTAGCCCTGAAAAGAAAAAGGCAGACAAACAAGCAGAGAACAAAAGCATGCAAACGTACTAACAAATCAAACAAACAAGCAAATCAAAAGGGAAAAAGAGAAAAAAAAAAGGGAACAAAAACAACAAAAGACAAAGGACAGTCTAAGAGCATAAAACCAGAAATCCCAGCTACAATTAAAGAGCAGGGTGGAGGCAGTGCTGATGGAAGAGTATATACAAAGAGAGACGTGGCAGAGGTGGGAAGTGAATTTGAACATTGATCAGGCAAAGAGACTAAAAGACTTTATTCAGAGAGAGAAAGAGAATACGGTAGGAGGCAAGGACAAAAAGAAGATAATGTTACCCAAATAAACTATATAGTCTGATTATTCCAGAGAGAGAACGAAAGGAAGGTCTAGATGGAGGTGTAGAATATGCATCAAGAGAATGGATTAAATGTGACTGATTAAGTAAACCAATGACCAGAGTGCCCAGTCCAGTGGAAGGCAGAGATTAGAATGAGATAAGTCAGAATATATCTGAATAGTAAGAATTGATCTAGAGTTAATCAGTATCAATGTTGGTCTAGCCCCAGGTTCCAGTAAAACAAACAAACAAACAAACAAAAACAGTTCTCCAGCACGGATGGGCCACTCCCTGAGGCCCTGCCTTGGTGGCTGTGGGGAGAAAAATGGCAGCGCCCTAGTCCCTTCTTGAACAAAGTGTTGCAATTCACTATTTTGGGTCTTATCTTTTTGTGCCACAGGGGTAGCCAAGGTGGGCCCAAGTTTTATTTCCCATGCCATGCCTCATTTCCATATTTTAGTCCATGCACGTTAATGATATTGCCCAAATGTACTTCTGCAGGCCATGTGGCCTGGATTAGAGTAGGGGGAGTACGGGAGCAGTTTTTCTTGGCACTGCTGGGATCTGGGAGCCTAGCCCAAGGAAAGCACCACAGCTAGAGAAAGGATCTCTCTCCAAATGCCCTGCTGTTATAGATGGGATAATAGGATCCCTCTCTGTCCCTGCTGAGGTTTTTCTCTTCTCCAGAGATGCTCTATGAACAGTTTTAACCACTTTTTCTCTTCCTCTTGTCTCTCTGCGGCTCTCCACAGAGGGGACTCCCTGCATCTAAGCCTGTTTTTATCTTCCCCAGTTCTCAATCACACACCATGAGACTGTCTTCTTAGCAGACTCTCTTTTCCTCCCAGACTCTTGCAGTTCCGCACCCTATGGCTTCAGTCCATCTTTGTTCGAGAGATGTGGGCGGGCGAAAAGTACAGAGCTCACTACTTCTCTGCAATCTTGCCTCTCCCTATTTCTCTGTTTTTATGTCAGTACCATATTATTTTGATGATGATATCTTTATAGTATAGGTTGAAATCAGGAAGTGTGATGCCTCCCGTTTTGTTCTTCTTTCCCAGGATTTCTTTGACCATTTGGGTTATGTTTTTTGTGTGGTTCTATATAAATTTTAGGAGTGCTTTTTTTACTTCTGTAAAAAATACCATTGGAATTTTTATAGGAATTGCATTGACTCTATAGATGGCTTTTGGTAGTATCGACGTTTTGACAATAGTAATTTTTCCAATGCATGAACACGGAATACCTTTTTATTTATTTGTATCTTCTTCAATTTCTTTCATTAGTATCTTGTAGTTTTCAGAGTAGAGATCTTTCACCTCTTTAGTCAAATTTATTCCTAAACATTTTACTATTTTTGATGCTATTGGATAGATTTCTTTATTTCTCTTTCAGAAAATTCATTGTTAAATGTAGAGAAATGATACTGATTTTTGTATGTTAGTTTTACATCCTGCAACTATAATGAATTTGTTGATGATATCTAATATTTTCTGGTTGCATCTAGGATTTTCTACATATAAAATCATTCTGTTACCAATAGAGATAATTTCAGTTCTTCCTATCCCATTCTGATATTGTTTATTCCTTTTTCTTGCCTGATTACTCTAGCTAGGACTTCAACTATTATGTTTAAAAGGAGTGCTGATAGTGGGCACTCTTGTCTTATTTTTTAATAATGCAGTTGCTTTTACATTTATTTTAAAATGTAGAAACAAACCTGTAGATAGTTTCTTGCTTTTGCCAAAATTACATATTTTTCTACTGTCACATTGTAATACAAATCTGGAACAAAAAGTAGAAATATAAAACCAGGTAGCATTCTTATACGCCAAAAATGAAGCAACAGAAAGAGAAATAAAAAAAAAAACTGATCCCATTCAATTGTACAAAAAAACATAAAATACCTAGGAATAAATCTAACCCAAGATGTAAAAGACCTGTATGCTGAAAACTATAGAAGACTTATGAAAGAAATTGAAGAAGACACAAAGAAATGGAAAAACATTCTATGCTCATGGATCGGAAGAATAAATATTGTGAAAATGTCTTTATTACCCAAAGCAATATACACATTCAATCAATTCCTATCAAAGTTGCACCAGCATTCTTCTCAAAACTAGAACAAACTATCTTAAAATTCGTATGGAACCACAAAAAACCCTGAATAGCCAAATTAATATTGAAGAAGAAAACCAAAACGGGAGGCATCACAATCCCAGACTTTAGCCACTACTACAAAGCTGTCATCATGAAGACAGTATGGTATTGGCACAAAAACAGACACATGGACCAATGGAATAGAATACAGAGCCCAGAACTGGATCCACAAGTGTATGGTCAATTAATCTTCGACAAAACAGGAAAGAGTGTCCAATGGAAAAAAGACTGCCTCTTCAATAGGTGGTATTGGAAGAGCTGGACAGCAACATGTAGAAGAATGAAACTAGACCACTTTCTGACACCATTCACAAAAATAAACTCAAAATGGATAAAGGATCTGAATGTGAAACAGGAAACCATCAAAACCCTAGAGGAGAAAGCAGGAAGCAGCCTCCTTGACCTCAATTGCAGCAATTTCCTCCTGGACACATCTCCAAAGGCAAGGTAATCAAGAACAAAAGTGAACTATTGGGACCTCATCAAGATAAAAAAATTAGTAGATATCATTAGTAGGTATAAAACATTTTTAAACTAACATTTTTACTTAGTAGCCTCATTTACTGAGATTTATATAAATAGGGACATAATATTTTCAGCGATTTTTTTTACATGCTCTGAAACTTTTTCAAATCATATTTGTTTCCATTTTGAGCATTTAAGAATTTAAATGAGTAGTTATTTAGTTTGGTTTTTCCCCATGTGCTTATATTTTTGGAGGATCTGAAAACGCTGTCCAGTGTCTCAGGAGAAAGTTCACAAAGGGACTGATTACAAAATTGGGGTAATTTCACAGTTAGAAAGTCTTCCCAAAGAATTCAGGACCATGATGTCGTTTAGAGAGAGAGGTAGAAAGAGCTCCATAAGGCATACAAATGTCTTCCATACTCACACTGACAATTTAGAAATGACAAAAAAATATGAAAGACTTAAGTTTTCCTGAAGACAATATTCTCTCTTAGGAGAAGAGAATATAGTACTTCC
Organism: Helogale parvula; assembly: GCA_004023845.1. Lineage (NCBI taxonomy): Eukaryota > Metazoa > Chordata > Mammalia > Carnivora > Herpestidae > Helogale > Helogale parvula. The sequence continues at coordinate 53,899 of PJEM01010655.1, read as the reverse complement.
ATTAAAGCCAACAAAACAGGGCATTCTGAGAAGAATCAGAGAGAAACATGTCACCCTGATTATTTTCCTCAGTAGGATAAAAGAAAGTTACAGTGAATGCAGGATATGGTGGGGAGATGTGTAGAACACTAAGCAAAGAAAGGTGATAATTAAGAGCATATTTTAGAGCCAATCAAAACAAAGATTGAATCCTTGCTACCTGATTTATGATATGGTCTTGAGCCAGTTACTTAATTTCTCTGATTCTCAGTTCTCTCATCTGTAATTTACAGTATATTATTTGTAATACCTCAGTTAAGATGCTTAATATGGCACCTGGCACATACTAAGTTCCCAATAAATTCTTCTTAATATTGTTATCTCACAGTTAAATATAAGAATATATTCCAAAGCCATATAGTGACTCCACCACCCTATCCCTTCACATTCATGAGTAACTAAAATGTTATTATATTTTTGAATAAAGTAAACTTTCTTAATACTCCCCTCATGAAATTGTGAAAATAAAATGAGATAATGCATTTAAAGTACTTAGAGTACTTTACTCTTACTTAGAATAGCACTTAGCACATTGTAAGTGCTCAGTAAACAACAGCCACTCTTCTTATTCTTAGAAGTGAGTGATGGTTCCATCTTCATTCGATCTATAGTCTTATTCAAGGAAGCAATTATAAAATGTTGCAAGTGCAATATCTTATTGTATTAATAGTGGAAAAGATATGACATCACAGGGGTATGTGTTATCATAAGTACTCTATGGGATGCATATTATAGACACAATTTAATTATCCCATCTAAACAGATATAAGTTTAAAAATAGTACTCACACTACATTCAGTGAAATAAATGTTTTTTTCCAACAAGTGCCAGAGATGTGTTACAGGGTAGTAGTGATGTGAAAAGATCTTAAAAAAGAAATAATATTGAAAGTGTGGGAACTAGACCTCAAAAATACAGCTTACTTCCTCTTTCTGTCTTCAAATGTCTGTATTTGACAGACATTCCTATAGCTTCATTGAAAAAGGTTGGTTCTAACTCCTCCTGGGTGAAACTGGCCACTAATTCAATGATATCTTGTTGGCTGGAACTGTCTCAAAAGTAGAAGATTCCCTCAAAAAATTCTATAAGAAACTATGAAATGACATATACATTTTTTGGAAAAGTTATCTTAAAAGGAAGAGGCTTTTACTAAAATGTATTTACAGCAGTTTCTCAGTCTTGGGTAAATGACACTAAAGATACACAAGATACTCTCCCCTCCCCCAAAGAAACAAACAACTTGCATGAAAATAATTTTAGTAACTGTCCAGAAAATGATACTGGTGTTCAAGAAAAGTTGATATTTTTCTTGAGGCCAACATTTTGACACTAGGTAGGAAATTTTATATTAGAAGAAATAGATGAATATTTGATGTTAAACATATGGTCAAAAAGACAGAAAAAATTATTTAAGTCACCTTCAGACATCACAATACAGAAGGGAAAAGAAATGTCTGAACCCAGTGAGTTTACTTTCTTGTATGAGAAAGAATGAGATAATGATTTGATTGGAGGCTTCTTAAGGCAATAATAGGTGTAGTATTTAAAGCTATGCAACGCTGACTTGTATATTTCACCAAAAAATTGATTTGTGTAAAAATTAATTAGCAGTGTAATTTACAAATGACTATCATTTCTCCTCCCTACAAAGATTAATTGAAAAGGTATAGCTTCACAAGAGATCTTGGGTTATGCAAATTTCTACTGCCACAGAAACAGCACTTATGTTTTTTTAGGGATCAAATAAATAACAATTATATATGCAAGACGATGTTTACAATGTCAGATGCCCTATTGGGGGACAAGTCATCAAGTTCTTTCCTGTAGTCAATTGCTGTTGTTCCAAATATCTATGGTACTATATTTCAAACAAAATAAAAAGGAAGACGTTGCTCTATTGTTTTCTCTAGTTCTATTTAGAAAAGACACAGGTAATTTAATATCCTAAAGGAGAAAGGTATCCCAAAAGGATAATCTACCCCAGAAGAGTTATTATCTCTCAAAATACACATTCAAATCTCGAATTTTCAGCTTTCCAAAACCAAGCTATCCAATACACCACTACTTGTATATCTAAAATATTTTCTCAATCTCACAATATAGCCAAATTACCATACTCTTAAAACTGAATTATTTCTCTCATGTTCAGTAGAAGATAGGAGGAAGTTAATGTGATAAATATACTCAGTCTCACTCAAAAATACTTTCTAACCAAGTCTATTGGAAATAGCCTCCTACAGGGTCACCCTACCTCTGGGCTTATCTATTTTCAATCCATTTTTTACACTACAGCAGAGTACTTTTCCAGCAGTGGTTCCCTAGTACCTTTAAGGATAAAGTCCAATTTTTTTTATTTTTTAATTATTTTAATTTTTATTTTATTTTTTTAATGTTTTATTTATTTTTGAGAGACAGAGAGAGACAGCATGAGCAAGGGAGGGTCAGAGAGAGAGGGAGACACAGAATCTGAAGCAGGCTCCAGGCTCTGAGCTAGCTATCAGCACAGAGCCAGACTCGGGGCTCGAACCCACGAACTGCAAGACCATGACCTGAGCCGAAGCTGGACGCTTAACCGACTGAGCCACCCAGGCACCCCAAGTCTAAATTTTTTAATGTGGCATAACCACCCTCCATTAAAGATGCTAGATTAACTTCCAGATTGATCTCTTAACATTCATCTTCACAAATTTTGTGATTGTGCCTCCTAAATAGATTTCAAATCTATAGCCATGGTTGGTTCTCATGCTCACTGTACTCACTGTGGGCCTTTATTTACTTCTCAAATAGATTGCTAAAACAACCTCCTAACTGGTCTCTTCCTTTCCTTTAGTCTACACCCCTCCAATACATGGGCCATAGTCCAAAGAGTTCATCTAGAACACAAATATGATTACTTGCCCCCCTGATTAAAAACCTCCAATGGCTTTTCATTTTCTACAGAATAAAGGACAAGCTCTCCTTAGCTTGATTCATAGGACTTCTCATGCAAGACATGGGCATTATCAACCTCTCCAGTGTCATTCTTTTATTATCACATCCACATACCTCATGTTCTGGTCATGCTGATTATTACAGTTGCTAGCATCCACCAATTTCTTGCATATATAGCAAAATGTTTATGCAAATGCACAAGATTATAAGAATCAATATTAAGCAGCCAAGATATGGGGGGAAAGAAGAGGCAATTAGATGCTAATTGCTGTGCTTTATTCTTTGCACATAGCTAGCTTCATGTCTCCCTCCCTGTGCTATGGTTCTTAGTTCCCCAACCCTAATTGGCACTTTTATTTGGATTTTTGGGTCCATAGCTCTACAGTTTTGAAAACATATATTAAGTTTGTAAGTTGGCCATATCATTGCTTCTAAAATCTTCCTGAGTAGGGTTTGCAAAGTTTACACAGGATGAGAAACTTCACTACCAGATAGCCTCAACCCACTATCCAAGAACATGATCATGTTCAGTAAATAAACACTCATTTTGGCCAGGATTTTAACATTATCTTCCATTAGCTCAATTTAAATAAATTTACAGGCAATCAAACCCCAGTAACAATTGCTCTGAGTCCAAAGAAACAAAATAAACTCCCAGCTAGGGACAGATTGATTATATCAGTTCACATTTTTTTTAAAACCACAAAAACAAGTTTTCCATACTTAAATGTCTCTAGTATCTTCTAATGCAAGGATTATCAAACTTCTCTGTTAAAGGCCAAAGAGCAAATATTTTAGGTTTTGTGGATCATAAAGTCTCTGTCACAACTACCTAGCTCTGCTCTTGTAGTGCAAATGAAGCCCTAATCAATATGAATGACTATAGTTATGTTCTAATAGCACTTCATTTACAGAGAGTCTGTCTTAGATTGAATGTCTCTTGAAACCTATTTCCCCATTGTGATAGTATTTGGAGGTTAATTTTTTTAAATTTATTTCTGAGAGAAAGAGAAAGACAGAGCATGAGTGGGGGAGGAGCAGAGAGAGAAGAGGCACAGAATCCAAAGGAGGCTCTAGGCTCTGAGCTCTCAGCAGAAAGCCAGGTAGGGGCTTGAACCCACAGACTATGAGATGGTGACCCTCAGGTCGGGATGCATACATTTACACACACATTAAGTTAAAAAATTTAACAGAGAAAATTATGCTTACTATGTACCCCAATATTTTGTTTCTGTCCATTTCATTTCTTTCAAATCCTGACTGTAACTTACTAAATTGAGTATATAACCCATTAATGGGCTGTGACCTACAATTTGTAAAACACTGTTCCCATGAATTTCACTGTGTTATTCATTGTCCAAATCACAGATCAGAAGTAACTTTACATTTGTGTAATTAGCATTCAAATACTCATTCCTTCCTTAATTAATTCATTCAATGCACACTTTATTAAGTAGCCACTATGTGTCACATGAAAAAGCACCATTATAAATTAATGGACTGATTGTCTAGTCACTGTAGAAAGATTAGCTGCCAGTGAAGGTTCTGAACCCAACTGAGTGAACATTCCAGAAGCACTCTGAACAAGCATTTTGCATGTTTTAGCTTTGCATCTTTTCCCCACTTAAAGCAGTTTCTCTGACACTTTCTTTCTGCATGATTTTCTTAGGATATTTTCTAGAAATATGGTTATTCCCCTCAAAGTTCTCAAAGCTCAGTAACAAAGAATGTGAGACCTAATAATTGTTTCTGAATGAAGAATATGTTTACTGTGAGGGACTCTCCTTCTGCTTGACCTCTGAAGTTAATTGATCAATCAATAAAATTGAGAGGAAAAGAGAACCACAATGTGGGAATCCAAATGCCCTTTATAACACAACCTAAAGTCTAAGTAAATGCCAGTTAGCAAGGCAACATCCAGAATTCAAGAAAGATAATTGGCTGTTTGGTTTACATCCTCTCTGAATTATGACAAGAGTTCCTCTTTTTTATGACAAGAGTTCCTAATGAAAGCTCTATATCAAGCTTCTTCCAAGTGTGGGAGCCTTTTGGGCCTTAAAAGGTATAGAAAATAATATACTATTTAAGAAGGATGTCTTCCATATTAAGAAAAGTCTTGACATCCAGGTGACCAAATGGTTGAAAAAGTAATCAAGTTTCAGAGTTAGAATTGGTCAATGTTTTTCAACTGGAAGTATAAATTGTACTCTTCCTTGACTGAGGAGTTAAATTGTTGAAGGAACAAAGATGACCCTGAAATAGTATTTAAACTTAAACCATTTTAATCAAACATGTTGTGATAGAAACTATATTTTAGTTATGAAAATCAGCTCCTGATTAGCTAGACCATGTAAAAGTGAAATTATTATTTACAGTTTAGACATATACTGTGGGAATTAGCAACTGTTCCATAATCTTTTGACTAGAGCTGAGGCATTTGAGCCAGTGAAACAATTTTACAGAGCACAGGGCCAATGTAGTCTGACACATCACTGCATTTACTCTGGCTCTTAAATTATTCCTAGTATTTAGCTGTATAATTTGTCTTTGGAAGTACTCAAGGTGGGGGAGAAATGGAATGAACATTTCTCACTTTCTCCTTCCTTTCTACCTTGACCAATGGGTGTCAGTGACCTGAGTAAGTATACTATTTCACAGATTCAAAGTTTCCCTGACTGGGCTACTCCAAGTTTCAACCTGGGCACAGAGAATTAATAAACCTATTTGGTTCTTACCATCAGCTACATCTTCCAGCCACCCAGCCTTTTTCGAATTTTAGGTGTTACTTCCATTTCCACTTCCCAACTTTGTGTTTTATTTCTTAATTGGTTTAAAACTCAAGCAGGGAAGAGATGTGCTGTGGGGTTTACTAGGCCCTATAAAGACCCCAGATACTTTCTTAACTCATTTCTCTGTTTCTCATCATAGTGTCCTCCAATCCTCCCTTTATACTACTCCAAGAATAATCTTCCTAACACACATCTGACCTTGATATTGCTTTGTTCAAAATATTAAGATGGCTTCACTATCTTACATTCAAGAAAGCATATTATAAAATAAATCAATGGAAATCATGTTATTATTATAGGAATAAAGTTGAAAGAATTTTTATTTTCTTTTAAAAAGTAAACTATTTAGGGTTGCCTGGGTGCTCAGTTGGTTGAGCATCCAACTTTAGCTCATGTCATAATCTCACAGCTCGTGTGTGTGAGCCCCGTGTTTGGGCTCTGTGCTGACAGCTCAGAACCCAGAGCCTGCATCAGATTCTATGTCTCCCTCCCTCTGCCCCTCCCCTGCTCATGCTCTGTCTTAGTTTCTCAAAAATAAATAAATAAACACTTATAAAAGTAAACTACTTATAAAATAAATTAGTTTTCTAGGACTGCCACAATAATGTAACACAGACTGTGTAGCTTCAACAACAGAAATTTATTTTCTCATAGTAGTGGATGATAGAGGTTTGAGATCAAGGTGTTGGCAAATGCAAATAAAAGTGAAGACACAGAAAGAACATCAGGTATGTGGATGTGATGGTAAAAGGATGAGACTGGAGATGGCGGTTCTCTTCCTATGTGTTCACATAGTCTTCCCTCTGTGTCTGTCTGTGTCTTTTTCTTCTTATAAGGACCTAGGTCAGATTGGAATAGGGCTTCATCCTAATGACCTCATTTTACCTTAATTACTTTAAAGACCCTGTCTCCAAGTACAGTCACAATCTGTGGTACTGGGGGTAGAACTTCAACATATAAATTTTTGAGGATGAGGGAGACATGATTCAGCTCATAACAGTAACCAACAACTTAGTGTAAGCAGCTCACAAATTGTAGGTCAGCAATATGCTTCAAGATGAAGCACAGATTTTTAATGTAATGTAAAAGGGCCTCCATATTTGAGTCTATGCCTGTCATTCCAACAACATCTTTCACTTCTCCTTATACTAAGTTTCAGGCTCATCAAACTACTTTTAAACTGTACCTTTCTGTTTCATGCTGCACAGCATTTATGTGGGCTGTTCAATGCCTGAGATAGCCTCCATCCCTTTGTCCAGCAAACTTTTATTTATCCTTTAGACCCAACTCAAACTTCATCTTTTTTCTGACCACCCTTTCCCTTATACCTATGTATGACAGAAACTACCATATTATATTGTATATTATATATTATAATTTTTCTAGGTCTCTACTACTGCTCAGGATTCTTTGAGGGGACTGAAAATATTTTATTTATATTTTATGTCCCCAGTGCTGACATGTGCTTGGCACACCGTGGTAGTCAACAAATATTTGTTAATGAGCACATAAATAATTGGGTTATTAAAGAAAAAAGTAGACGAATTTAGGGATTACTCTTAGCCTTATGAAACTGAGTACTGTAAAGGACAACCAAAATGATTTTCTATAAAGCTTTTTTGGAACTTTTATCAGGTTGCCGAAAAAAAAAAAAACACTATTCATACTTGCATTAGTATTTTGTCATGGGAGGGTATTTTAGCATTTCTTTATAAATCACTCTAGATGTTCTAGGAACCCAGGTAATACAGTTAAGAGTAAGTGCCTGGAATTAAACGTACAAAAATAAAAGACAAGACAGTACTGTATTGGCACAAAAACAGACACATAGACCAATGGAATAGAATAGCGAGCCCAGAACTGGACCCACAAGTATATGGCCAATTAATCTTTGACAAAGCAGGAAAGAGTATCCAATGGTAAAAAGATAGCCTCTTCAACAGGTGGTGCTGGGAGAGCTGAAGAGCAACATGTAGAAGAATGAAATTAGACTACTTTTTTACACCATTCACAAAAATAAACTCAAAATGAATAAAGGACCTGAATATGAGACAGGAAACCATAAAAACCCTAGAGGAGAAACCAGGTAATAGCCTCCTTGACCTCAGTCGCAGCAATTTCCTCCTGGACACATCCCCAAAGGCAAGGAAATCAAGAACCAAAATAAACTATTGGGGCCTCATCAAGATAAAATGCACTACAAAGGAAACAAAAAAAAAATAACAGGCAACTGACAGATTGGGAAAAGATGGTGGCAAAAGGCATGTCAGATAAAGGGCTAGTATCTAAAATCTACAAGGAACTCACTAAACTCCATACCCGAAAAACAAATAACCCAGTGAAGAAATGGGCAGAAGACCTGAACAGACACTTCTTCAAAGAGGACATCCAGATGGCCAACAGGCACATGAATTGATTCTCAGCGTCACTCATCACCAAGAAAATACAAATCAAAGCCACACTGAGATACCACCTCACACCAGTCAGGGTGGCTAAAATGAACAAATCAAGAGACTATAGATGCTGGCGAGGGTGTGGACAGATGGGCATCCTCCTACACTGTTGGTGGGAATGTAAACTGGTGGAGCTGCTCTGGAAAACAGTGTGGAGGTTCCTCAAAAAACTATCCATAGAACTCCCTTATGACTCAGCAATAGCACTGCTAGGGATTAACCCAAGGGATACAGAAGTGCTGATGCATAGGAGCACATGTACCCCAATGTTCATAGAAGCAATGCCAACAATAGCCCAAACATGGAAAAAGCCTAAATGTCCATCACCTAATGAGTGGATCAAGAAGATGTGGTATGTATACACAATGGAGTACTACATGGCAATGAGAAAGAATGAAATCTGGCCATTTGTAGAAAAGTGGATGGACCTCGAGGGTGTCATGCTAAGCGAAATAAGTCAGGTGGAGAAGGACAGATACCATATGTTTGCACTCATAGGTCTAACAGGAGAAACCTAATGGAGGACCATATGGAGGCGAAGGGGAGAAGAGAATTGGGGAGAGCGAAGGAGGCAAATCATGAGAGACTATTGAATACTGAAAACGAACCGCGTACTGAAGGGGGAGGGGGAGGGGGGGAAGGGGTTATGGTCATGGAGGGGGGCACTTGTGGGGAGAAGCACTGGGTGTTGTATGAAAATCAATTTGACAATAAACTATTATAAATTAAAAAATAATAAATAAAAGGCAAAAATTAAGTCAGCTGTTGTCAGTTTGAGATTGTATGCACCAAGGCCAAAATCCAGAGAGGAGTAAAGTAAATAAGAATGAGACAGCTAGGAGCAGAGGGCATCCAGTAAGACCATCTAGGGTTCTTAAGTACTTGATTACAGTTGACAGTAGTCTCACTTAATTCTGATCCTGAATTCCAATTTTCCAAATTTCTTCTCTTTTGTCCAGTTTAGTCCACCTGTGTCATTTTTTTTTGTTATTCTTCAGTGGCTTTTTAAAATTTTTTTTGACAATTCTTTATAGTTTATTGTCAAGTTGGTTTCCATATAACACCCAGTGCCCTTCCCCAAAAGTGCTCCCCTCCATGACCATCACCCATTTCCCCCTCCCCTTTCAGCTCTCAGTTTATTTTCAGTATTCAAGAGTCTCTCATGATTTGCCTCCCTCCCTCTCCCTAACTCTTTCCCCCCCACTTCCCCTTCTCACAGTTTTATGTTAGGTTTCTCCTGTTAGACTTATGAGTGCAAACATATGATATCTGTCCTTCTCCACCTGACTTATTTCGCTTAGCATGACATCCTCGAGGTCCATCCACTTTTCTACAAATGGCCAGATTTCATTCTTTCTCATTGCCATGTAGTATTCCATTGTATATATAAACCACGTCTTCTTGATCCATTGATCAGTTGATGGACATTTAGGCTCTTTCCATGATTTGGTTATTGGCAGAAGACATGAATAAACACTTCTCCAAAGAGGACATCCAGATGGCCAACAGACACATGAAACAATGCTCATTGTCACTCACCAATGAGATTTTTAAAGGTTTCTAGTCATATATAATTTTCCTAGGGGTTCCACGAAAGCAAGGATGATGTTTTTATACATCTTTGGTAGTTCATATGCCACATAGAGTTCCAATTCATATAAACAAGGGCAATAGTTATTGTTATATTTGGAATTCAGAAGGAACATCATATGGCATGCAAAAAACATAGGTATATACAAAGAAATAATGGGAAAACAAAAACCAAATCAACTGGACAAGTAAAAATAACAATGGTGAGTTTTTCCCCAACACATCTTCTTCATCTTGAGATACAAACAGAGGCTATATGATTTTCTTACCATGAACTACTTCTTTAAATTTATTGTAGAATTATAAGACAAAGCCTACCTTTCTCCAGCCTCATCTCTGATAAATGGGTCAGCTCCATTGGCTATTGCTAATAGTAGTCCTTGGTCTTGACAGTCTGACTTAATTAATCGATTTAATATATTGATCAGGCATACAGCAAAAATGCATTCTCCATTAAATGGGTTTTTTTATCATCTGGAGCTATAGAGAGAAATGTCTTTTTAAAATCTGAAATTTAGTTAGCACATGACATGCTGTCTGTCTTAGAAATTACTTGCAAAGAGGAAATGCAAAGATTAAAAATGGCTCTGTGGCTTTAAGTAAAGACCAAGAGGTCAGACTGTAAAATTGAACTCCATTCTGCTTGTCTACTTCACTGAAACTGCAAAGCAAAGCAAAATTACCTCCAAGTAGTTTTAGGCTGATACCTGAATTTACAGTCATTAAACTATATTACATATGTTGTATCCAGCAGGCAGGTGATAGGGTATGATTTCCTGAGGTCCATTATGTTCATTAGGGAGAAGGTGGCTATCTTTATACCAGTTAGAATAAATTCCCTTTCTGTCCAGATTCAATAATTTATTTTCCCCCAAATTACAGCTCTGTGGCCAACTCCCTAATTTCAGTTTGTAATAATCACAGCATCTACCATTAATTGAGATCCAGGGACTGCACTAAGCACTTTAACATGTTTCTCATTTGGTCTACATACCAATCCTGTCAGCAAAGTCTCATTATATAAACACTTTTTTTTTTTTTTTGCAGCAGCAGCAGAGGAGACTGAGGCCCCAAGACATTATATGGTAAGGCTGGATTTTGAATACAAGTCTGTGTGATTCCAAAGCCTATGCTCTTTCCACTATGCCTTGCAACCCCACTCTGCCCTTGGTTTAACACACAATTTAGCGCTTGATTAGAGCTGTCTTTGTATCACTTTCAGGTTTTTTTCATGTCACTTCAGGTTTTTTTCATGTCTCTTTCAGCACACTAAAAGCCTTTACTTTATCTTCTCCCTTCACTCTTGGCCTTTGTGCACCCAGAAGATTCATAGGTAAATAAATGTCCACAAATATAGGCATACATGGATATTTCAGTAGAACAGTTAGAAACAACAAACTCTTTAAGGTTGACACAGCATTCAAGGTGGAGGAAATGCATATTAACAATATAGTGTACACCCTAGTAGCCTCATTAGAAATAAATTTAAAAGCCATTTGAACAAAACCTCAATGGGAGAAGAGCTGAATAGGGTAGGTCAATCAAGCCATTATCTGTATAAATTTAGTACCATATTATGGGTTCAGCGTCTCAGCAATGTGGGAAAGAGATTAATCTCTGGTCTTCCTTGCAATCCCATTTTTATTTATTTCCAGCCAGCTGTCTAGCTAACAAATGACTCTTCCTATTCAAAGGCTAAATGAAAGGTCATTGATTCTTGAAGATATTTTCAGATCCTTTAGGGGAAAACTTGGCCTTTGATCTTATCTCTATATGTAATACTACTTCATTCATATTATTCTGATTTGAGCATTTTCTTATAAATTATTCTTTCTGAAATGCAGTAGTCTTATTTTATACCAGCCACATGCTTTATACTAAACCAAGGCCAAAGAGATGAGTAAAGGTGACATGATGGTGGCTTATTTTTAAGGTTGCATTTCTGCTGATCTTTGTATTCTTTGGAAGAGGTAAGTCTCTAAAAGTCTCAGGTGAATGCATTCCAGCTTTATTTATTTTAAATTACTGGTTGTAATGAAATATAAGAGTTGGGTTTTATTTTGAAATAAATTTGTTCACAAGTTTATGTTTAACTTTGTCTTGGTTTATGGTTCATTAAGAAAATTAACAATTGGGTCTGAATTTAGAAATTAGCAAATTTCAAGCCAAATAGGAGGTCTACATTTGAGGTCAAGTTCCATTCTGATTACGGGAAATCCTGTAAAGAGCATGCTGTAGTTGCCAAAAAAAATCTTAATGTAAGTTACAATTATTTAAAAAATTTCTCTGGGCATCTATCATGTTCAAAACTCTCTTCTAGACTTAGAGATACCAAGTAAGTATAGTTTCTACCCTCAAGGAACAAAGGAATCCCAAACCTTGGACACTGTGGTATTTAGCAGTTAAATCAAGGAAAATTTTTATTGAAATATAATTGATATACAATATCCTATTAGTTTTAGGTGTACATCATAGTGATTCAATATATTTATACATTATGAAATGATCCCTACAATAAGTCTAGTTGTCATCTGTTACCATACAAAGTTATTGCAATATATTGACTATATTTCCTATGGTGCACATTATATCCCTATTAGTTATTTATTTTAAAATTGAAAGTTAGTACCTTTTAATCTCCTTGACCTATTTTGCAGATCCCCAACCCTTCTTCCTCTGGTAACCAACAGTTTATTTCCTGTATCTGTGAGTCTGTTTCTATTTTGGTATTTGTTTCATTTTGTTTTGGTAGATTACACATATAAGTGAATGCGGGGGACCAGCCCACACACCAGAGTCTAAGGGTCTCTGAGTAGGGGGTTGGTGTCGGCGAAACATCTATAAGAAAGAACACAGACAACATGAATGGTGGAAGAGACCATACTTTACTGTGAAACTTGGCGTCTTATATACTATAGATGATTTCATTTTTCTTTTAATGATTACATTGTTTGCAACTTCTTAGGAATCACATGTTTCAGAAAGGATCATTGTTTTCACGGAAGAGAGAACAGAGAGTTAAAGATAGAAGTGGAGTACAATACAAAAGATCAAAAACCATAATTGATCACTTAAAATACATTAGCAAGGGTCTTATTTTGTGTACATAGTGTAATATTAACGTTATTCCACTTAGCATAATATACTCTGGATCTATACATGTTATCATAAATGGCAAGATCTTATTCTTCTTTATGGCTGAGTAATATTGCAGTGAGTGTACATGTGCATGTGTGTGTATGTATGTGTACACCACTTTTTGTTTATCCATTAACCTATCAATAAATGCTTAGGTTACTTCCATATCTATTTTAAATAATGGTGCAACAAACATAGGAGTGTTCTCATAGAATTGTTATTTTCATTTTATTCAGATAAATACCCAGAACTAGAGTTGTTAGATTGTATGATATTTCTATTTTTAATTTTTTGAGAAACCTCTATAATGTTTTGCATAGTGGGTGCATCAATTTATATTCCCACCAATAGTGTATGAGGGTTACCTTTGCTCCACATTCTCACCAATAATTGTTATATTTTTTGTTTTTTTGATAATTGCCAATCTGTGTGAGTTGATATCTCATTGTGGTTTTGATTTGCATTTACTTGATGATGAGTGATGTAGTGATGTTGAGCATCTTTGCAAATGTCTATTAGCCATCTGTATGTCTTCTCTGGAGAAATGTCTTTTCAGGTCCTCTGCCTATTTTGTAATCGGGTTGCTTTTTTGTTGTTAAATTGTTTAAGTTCTTTATATATTTGTGTTATTAAATCCTTCTTAGATGTATGATTTACAAATATCTTCTCCCATTTACCAGGTTGCCTTTTCATTTTGTTGATGTTCTTTTGCTTTGCAAAAGCCTTTTAGCTTAATATAATCCCATTTGGTTATTTTAGCTCTTGTTGCCCTTGTCAAGGAGCCTCTTAGTTTTCATCATGGTACCAACACATGCCTTCATTATCATTATTAATAACTTTATTAAAGTTGAGATTCTTCCTTCAGCCTTAGCACTTGAATGAAGGAAGACTGGTACTGGATGACTGAAAACCTGAAAGATTATTGCCTAATGAATTATGAAGGTGAGGGTATTCTAAGTACAGAGCCCCTAATTTCCCCCTAAAACTTCAGGATTCTAAAATATTAGCTTAAAAATGAAGATTTTTTGAGTATGTATGACTAAATGATCACTACTAGAAGCAGGTACTATAGGGACAAGAACATGGATTCAGGGGAAGAAAGCAATGATGCTCCATATGACAGTCCTGAATCATGAAAGGACTTAAAGCTACTACACAGGCAGTAGTGTTCTACAAGTCATCAAATTTCCATGTGTTCTAAGTTCCCAAATTGTGGCCTGAAGACTATTACTAGGCTATGAGAGTCTCCCATAGATGATCCATGCTGGCTCCTGATTTCAACTGTTAGGCCCATACAATACTAGTTTCCACCAACAACATGTGATAGCAATGTTTAATATAAAAGCAGATCTCACTTTATTGGAACTTTATAAAAAGTGGTTCCAGTCTTTCCATTAATTCTGGGGAGGGAATTTTATGTGTGAAGGGTCAGATTGGGGTTGTTAAGTACACTGCGGGAGATTATTTGCTACATCTGTAAACTGAAAAATGTTTGAGAAGTACCTGCTGTGATATGGTACATTTTTATAATGCTTCACCTTCTATCCCTTGGAGCTTCAAGAAAGGACAAAGAAATTTGTACAGAGAATGGATAATGTTATTTTTGACAACCTGCCATCTGCAGGTATAACCTCTTAACTCCTAAACCTATATGCCCCAACCTGTTTGACTTTCTCTTACTACTAAGGGGGACCCATGACCCTTTCAACCATTGTATAAATACTTGTCAAGTATTTAAGAGTTGGGATGGGGGTGGGAGTTTTTACCTCTAGAAGACAAATAGGTATTTGCTCAGCTGTATAAGATAACCAGTATATTTTTTAACTTTTGAGAAGTGTTGAAGTAAATAGTGGCTTGTCATACATAGACTTTTTTTTTCTGTATGAACTTTATTTTTTTTAATTTGAGTCTACTTGACACATAATGTTGCATTAGTTTCAGGTGTACAACATAGTGATTCAATAACTCTATACATTAGACTGTGCTCACTACAAGTGTAGCTACCATCTGTCATCATACAATGCTATTATAATTTCATTGACTGTATTCTCTGCCCTGTGTCTTTTATTCCCATGACTTATTCATTCCATAACTGGAAGCCTGTATCTCCCACTCCCCTTCACCTATTTTGCCCCTCCCTCTGTCTTCCCTCTGGTAACCATCAGTTTGTTCTCTGTATTCATAGGTCTGATTCTGCTTGTAAAAATTTTAAATGGGAGTTTTAACCCACAGTTAATTATTTTTTCTTTATTAGATATATTTTTCTTTCTTTAATTTTATTTAAATACAAATTCATTAACATATTAGTATAATAATGGTTTCAGGAGTAGGATTTAGCAATTCGTCACTTACATATAACACCCAGTGCTCATCCGAACAAGTGTCCTCCTTAATGCCCATCACCCAGTTAGCCCATCCACTCAACCAATACCCCTCAAGCATGCCTAGTTTGTTCTCTGTATTTAGGAGTCTCTTATGGTTTGACTCATTCTTTGCTTTTATCTTATTTTATTTTTCCTTACGTTCCTCTATGTTCATCTTTTTTCCCCTTAAATTCCACATATGAGTGAGCTACCTTATGACACATAGACATTTTTTAAAAAGTAATAAAGCATTATGGGAATTTTCTCAGCTTATCTTATAAACAGTACAAGACAGCCAACTTGACTCAAATAGAGAAAGCAAAGTTTAAGAGCAAAGTTGAAAATCTGACACAATTGTTTTGAAGCCACTAGGAGAGTTAAAAGCAGATTTATACTGAAACCTCACATTCTGATTAGAATAAATTAAACCACAGATTATAAATCACTATATAGTATTACAAAACTAATTTCCTCTATAAATTTTATCTATTTGTGAATCAAAGCTATTAAAATCTTCTATTCTTGATAAACTACAAATTTCATATATTAATTTAGCTTTTCAAGATAAGTTTTACAAAGGCCAAAAAAAGCTACCAATTTTTATGAGGTGAATCAATCAGTGTATTAGTGCCACTACCATTATGTGTAAGACACTGCTACTAAGCATGGCAGAAATGGGGGTAGTTAAAGACATATAAGAAATTATTCCCAGATTGTGTGAATCCTCTAAACATGCAAGAATTCACAACAAAGAATTTAGACCTTTTAATGCATTTTTTAAATATGTGTTTATTTTCAAGAAAGAAAGAGATAGAGCTAGACAGAGAGCAATCAGGGGAAGGGCAGAGAGAGAGAGAAACAGAATCAAAATCAGGCTCCAGGCTCTGAGCTATTGGCACAGGGCCCAAAGTGGGGCTCAAACTCACAAACTGCAAGATCGTGAGCTGAGAGGAAGTTGGATGTCTAACCAATTGAGCCACCCAGGTGTCCCTTAAGGCATTTTAATCATTCATTGACCTTTCAAGGTCATGTGGAAAATAAGCCCTTATCAAGCCATTCCCTTTTCTGGTTAGAGACTAATTTCTGTCATTCATTTTTCATCCCAAATCATTTGGTTCAATATTCTTGGGATACCATATACAGTACTGTTGTTTTGTTGCTCTAAATTGTATTAATGACCCTGTGGTGGAGGAAGAAAAGCAACAGCAATGGTAAGACTAATTCCAACTACCATATATTGAGTCCTCACAAGCACTGGGTCAGATATTTAACATATGTAATTCCATTTAATTCATACCACAAATCTATGTGTTAAAGTGCTATAGTTTTCCTCACTTTCAACAACAAAGCCTTAACACATTAAGGAACTTAGGATGCCAGAGCTAGCTGATCATTGGCACAGTTTTGAGAACTATGCTCAGATATCTGATTCTAGAATTTGTTCTGTTAAACCACTGTGCTCAAGGATATCCTGTAAGATCTTTAAATCTGAAGAATACTCTGAAAAGAGAAATCTGGGCTGATGCAGATAGCTTTGGTTTAATCTCAGCTAAATTAACTTCCTTACTTCTCCCATTTTGATCACAATTTTCTCACCACATATAAGCCTTGGTATCTAGCACACTCTGGTCCAAATTTCCGTGCTCTAACTTGATCCCTTTCCCTTGGGTTACATATTCCTGCTCCTGAATCCATTTGAGAAAGTAGTTGGCAACGTCAGCTAATATTAGTCTGACATGGTAGCCATAAGCTTTGCTACCACATCCATCACCCTGGAATCCCAATTCCTATCTTATTTTCTGGACCTGTGTCTGACCTCAGTTTAAGACATTTCATTTATGAGTTAAGAAGATGGGGATTTTCTTGCAGTAAAGGGCAGAAGTCAATCCCTTAGTTAGCCCAGAACAAATAGTCATGCTGCCATGAGGAGCAGAGACTCACATCGTGAATTTAGAGTCATTTATAAAACTCTCCTGTATAACATACTTCATTCACAAAGATTTTGGCTCTTCTAGAAATATGTGATAACTTACCATTAAGAAACCACATTAATAGAACGGATATTTTCAAATTTGATGATATATACTTCAGCAACTGAAAGTGCTGTCCAGGAAGGAAAACTGTTCCTTTCTCTCCTTAAACCACACTGATATGAGGGAAAAGTGGTCCAGGTCAGAAAATAATTTAATCTTCTGACTCCCTCATGCTCAGTCTTATTTTGTGACTTCTAGCTCTTTGGCATTGACTCTGTTTATATCTTATCCATTCCCTTTTAGATATTGCTTTAAAGACATCCTCAGCCATTTTCGCAACCTCAGGGAGGCAGAAGCTGTAGAGCCCAAAGAATCAGGATGGTAGACATGACTGGGCCCTGTGAGGCGTCTCTGTAAAGTTGGAAGATTTTGGCACTTTGTGCGGAGGCTTCCTCGCTTCAGTTGAGACCACGGCGTCTGTCATTGGATAAGCTCCTTATTGAAGTTTCATGAAAAGAAAAAGATTCCGAGGGGGAGGAGCCAAGATGCCAGAGAGGAAGGGAGCTCTGTAAACTCCATCTGCCCATCTATCGAACTGAGAAGGACATTACTCCCATCTGCAAGAGTAGAAGGAGAAAATACGAACTCCAGAAAGAAGACAACCTCAAGTGAGTGAGTGAGTGTGAACTGGGGAGATTGGAAAACGCACCAGCCTGAGACGGGCAGGGGAGGAGGGAGCCCCAGCCCAACATGAGGCAAATGCGCAGAGCCCGAGAGACAAAGGGAAGAGACAGAGAAACTGAACACTCTCATAGTACCATCTCCGGGGAAGAGATAAAGAACGTTTAACCACGCTGGGAAAGAGAAACTTTCACTCCATATATAACTGCTGGGTAGCCCAAATCCCGAACCCAGATGGTGCAAGGGAAAGAACAGCCCTGCCTCATCTTGGTGGGGAGTCAGCGGCCACCATGGCAGCAGTGACAGGGGCGCTCACTTTGACCGCAGTTTTGGGAGTGGGAGCGTGCATTTCATTTCCACAGTGCATCTCACCCCCAGTGTTAGTCGCACGAGTCCCAAATCCCAGGTGCCAAAAGGGAAAAAATAGCCCCTACCCCTACACGATCCCAGCAGGGAGTTGGCGGTGGTGGAGGCCTGGGTGAGCACTCAGGCTACAGGAGCTCCCAGCTCATTTCTGGCAGTGCCCGGCGCCTTGGGCAACAACAACACATATCCCAGCTGGCCCCAAGAGAAACTCATCCCTCCCCCAACGCCATCAAGATCCCGACTGGGGGCTGGGAATCCGCAACAGTATCTATGAGGGTGTGCACTTCACCTCCTGCTGCGCACCTCGCCTGAGGTGGCACACCTCACCTCAGGCATGGGCAGCCTAAATCCTTGCCTGAGCCAAGACAAACTGATCCCCCCACCCCCCAAGAAGCCAGCCACCAAAGCAAGTACATCTCATCTGTGGTAGCATAAAAGTGCATGGACTGGAATTTGAACTGAGGCGGGCATGGAAAATACAACTTGGCTCAACTGCGGCAAAAGGAGATCTGACTCATTAGAGTGGCCTACAGTGCGTAGTTCCAGCAGAGCTTGGCGTGCCACCATTCTACTCTCTGCAGACACCAAGGCAGAGCCCCTGAGAGCAGCCTCCGAGACCGACCACACCAAACCACGCCTATCCACAAGGGGGGGATGCTGCTTTTCTTTTTTTTTTTGTTTTTCTTTTTTTATTCATTTTTTTTCTTCTTTTTTTTGTACTTATTTTTTATTACTATTACCTTTTTTACTTAATTTTTTTTAAATTTTTACTCCATATTTTCCTTTCTCCTTTCTCCCTTTTTTTACCTTCTTGCAATCCAAATATATTCTCCTGTGTCTCACCCTTACTTCTCATCTCACCTGGTCATACACTTTTGGAATGTCCATTGTCCTTTGTTGTCTCTGATCCCCTTTATTTTTTTTCTTCTCTTCTGTTCGTTTCTTTCCTCTCCATTTTTTTCTTTCCTTTCCCCCTTTTAATTTGTTTGTTTGTTTGATTTGTCTGTGCATTTGTGTGCTCCTGCTCCCTCTGAGGTTGTCTGTCTGTTTTCCTTCTGAGGGCTACACCAAGAAACAAGCCAAAGTGTGCATGAAGGCAAGTCCCAAATATCACTGAGTAGGGAAATAAAATATTCAAAGGCACAACAAGAGAAAGTGAGAGACACCATTAAAAGAATATTTCCTGAAACGACAGGCCCTGGACAGTCAATAAGCCTCCTTTAAAAGAACAATAGTAACAGGTGGACAGTGCACAACAAGCTTTTTAAAGCTTACAAGATACAGAAAACTAGCAAAAATGACAAAAAGAAGGAACTCTCCCCTGAAGAACCTCCAGGAAGAAGTCACAGCCACAGAACTGCTCAAGGCAGATCTAGACAACATACCAGATCAAGAACTTAAAAAAAACTTGTCATAAAATTAATCTCTGGGTTTGTAAAAGCATCAAAGAAGCAATTGGGACAATGACTAGGCACTTTGAAAATAGGTGTGATGTCGCGCCCCACACCCGCCGGCGGGAAGGAAGGACGAGACACTGGACTTCGTTGCAGAGCCATCTTTATTCTTCTTCTTCTTGTTTTCTTCTTCCTCCTTCCCCCCCCCGTCCCCAGCGGGTTATATACTCTTTAGCCCCTCCCACCTCTTACGTGGCCCCAGAGGATTGGCTCAAGGCTGCTGATCACGTGCAGCGCCCGTGCCACGCAGCCTCAGAGCAAAACAGCGCACGTGAAGGAAACTTACAACAGGCTAGGGGGAGCAGGAAGCAAGCAGTGGGAAAAACATCTCGTGACTCAGCATCCCAGGGACAAAGGCATCACGTGACCTGGCAGAACGCCAGGGCGCCATCTTGTCCTCTGTGGCTTCCCACAGTGTGATGAGTTTTAAAAGGCTATTAATGAGGTGAATAACAAAATGGGGGCAGCCACCTCAAGGATTGGCAAGGCAGAGAGAAGAAGAGGTGAATTAGAAGATATAGTTATAGCAAAAGACGAAGCTGAAAAACATAGAGAGAAATTGATCCAGGAGCAGGAAAGGAGAATTCGAGATCTGAGTGATACAATCAAACGGAGCAACATCCGGATCATAGGAATTCCTGAGGAGGAAGACAGAGAGAAAGGTCCTGAGGGGATACTAGACCAAATTATAACTGAGAATTTCCCAAATCTGGGGAAATAACTAGACACTCAAATTCAAGACACAAAGAACCCCCTGAAGTCGTAATTTGAATCGACCTTCGGCATGATATATCATAGTGAAACTGGAAAAATATAAAGATAAAGAGAGAATTTTGAAAGCAGCTAGGGAGAAAAGGGCCCTCACATACAAAGGGAAACCTATCAGAGTGGTTACAGACCTATCTAATGAAACTTGGCAGACCAGGAAGGAATGGCAGGAAATCTTCAATGTGATGAACAGAAAAAAACATGCAGCCAAGAATCCTTTATCCAGCAAGCCTGTCATTCAAAATAGAAGGAGACATAAAGGTGTTCCCAAATAAACAAAAATGGAGAGAATTCATGACCACCAAACCAGCCCTACAGGAAATCCTAAGAGGGACTCTATGAGGGAAATGTTGCAAACAATTCAAGGTGCCAGAGACACCACTATAACATGAATTCTAGGGAGAACACAATGACTCTAAACCCACATTTTTCAATAATAACACTGAATGTAAATGGAATGAATGCTCCAACCAAATGACACAGGGTAGCAGAATGGATAAAAAAAACAAAACCCATCTATTTGGTGTCTACAAGAGACTCATGTTCGACCTGAAAACATCTTCAGGTAGAAAGTAAAGGGATGGAGAAACATCTATGATGCGACTGGAAGCCAAAAGAAAGCCGGGGTAGCCACACTTATATCAGAAACTGGACATTAAAGTAAAGGCAGTAACAAGGGATGAAGAAGGACTAAATATAATAATTACAGGGTGTCTCCATCAGGAAGAGCTAACCATTATAAATATCTATGCACCAAATTCAGGAGTGCCCAAATACATATAACAATTAATCACAGACAGAAACAATCTTATTGACAAGAATGTGCTAATTGCAGGGGACGTTAATACTCCACTGACAGCTATGGATAGATCAACCATAGAGAAAATCACTAAAGAAGTAATGTACCTGAATGACACATTGGAACAGATGGAACTGATAGATATATTTAGAACTCTGCATCCTGAAGAGAGGAAAATCACCTTCTTTTCGAGTTCACATGGCACATTTTCCAACATAGATCACATACTGGGGCATAAAGCAGCCCTCCATAAGTCTAAACGAATAGAGATCTTGCATCCACACTTTCAGATCACAATGCTATGAAACTTGAAATTAACCACAGGAAAAAGTCTGGAAAACCTCCAAAAATGTGGACGTTAAAGACCACCATACTAAAGAATGATTGGGCTAATCAGGCAATAGGAGAAGAAATTAAAAAATGTATGGAAACCAATGAAAACTAAAATACAACAATCCAAAATCTCTGGGACGCAGCAAGGGAGTCCTAAGAGGAA
This sequence comes from Helogale parvula, assembly GCA_004023845.1. Taxonomy (NCBI): domain Eukaryota; kingdom Metazoa; phylum Chordata; class Mammalia; order Carnivora; family Herpestidae; genus Helogale; species Helogale parvula. Next base: position 32,059 of record PJEM01010655.1, on the reverse strand, counting down.
AGTATATTGCAATCCAGGCCAATCTCAACAAACTAGAAAAAGTGCAAATTAAAACTTTAACAGAGCACCTACTGGAACTAGAAGGAAAGCAGCAAGAGTACCCAAACCTGGCAGAAGAAAAGAATTAATAAAGATCAGGGCAGAAATAAACAATATAGAATTCAAAAAACAGGCGAGCAGATCAATGAAACCAAGAATTGGTTCTTTGAAAAAATAAACAAAATTAATAAACCTCTAGCCAGGCTCCTCAGAAAGAAAAGGGAGAGCACCCAGATAGACAAAATCATGAATGAAAAAGGATCTGTTACAACCAATCCCTTAGAAATACAAGCAATCATCAGAGATCACTATGAAAAATTATATGCCAACTAACTGGACAACCTAGAAGAAATGGACAAATTCCTAAATGCACATGCACTGCCAAAAATCAAACGGGAAGAGATAGAAAGCATGAATAGACCAATAACCAGTGAAGAAATCGAATCCATTATCAAAAATCTCCCAACGAATAAGAGCCCCGGGCCAGATGGCTTCCCAGGGGAATTCTACCAGACATATAAAGCATAGCTCAAACCCATTCTTCTCAAACTATTCCAAAAAATAGAAATAGAAGGAAAACTTCCAAACTCATTCTACGAAGCCAGCATCACCTTGATACCCAAACCAGATAGGGACCCAGCCAAAAAAGAGATCTACAGACCAATATCCTTAATGAATACAGATGCAAAAATACTCAACAAAATACTAGCAAATCGAATTCAACAACATATAAAAAGAATTATCCATCATGATCAAGTGGGATTCATTCCTGGGTTACATGGCTGGTTCAATATTCGCAAATCCATCAATGTGATCCCTCACATTAACAAAAGAAGGGAAAAAAACCATATAATCCTGTCGATAGATGCAGGAAAAGCATTTGACAAAACACAGCACCCTTTCTTAATAAAAACCGTTAAGATAGTAAGAATAGAAGGAACTTACGTAAACATTATAAAAGCAGTTTATGAAAAGCCCACAGCCAACATCATCCTCAATGGGGAAAAACTGAGAGCTTTCCCCCTTAGATCAGGAACACAACAGGGGTGTCTACTCTCACCACTGATGTTTAGCATAGTGCTGGAAGTCCTAGCATCAGCAATCACACAACAAAAGTAAATAAAAGGCATCAGAATTGGCAATGAAGAAGCCAAACTTATACTTTTCACAGATGACATGATACTCTAGTGGAAAACCCGGCAGACTCCACTAGAAGCCTTCTAGAACTGATCAATGAATTCGGTAAAGTTGCAGGGTACAAAATCAATGTAAAGAAATCACTTGCTTTCCTACACACCAAAAATGAAGCAGCCAAAAGAGAAATAAAAAAACTGATCCCATTCACGATTGCACAAAATACCATAAAATACCTTGGAGTAAACCCAACCAAGGATGTAAAATAACTGTATGATGAAAACTATAGAAAACTTATGAAAGAGATTGAAGAAGACACCAAGAAATGGAAAAACATTCCCTGTTCATGGATTGGAAGAATAAACAGTGTGAAAATATCATTACTACCCAAAGCAATCTACACATTCAATGCAATCCCCATCAAAATTAAACCAACATTCTTCTCAAAGCTAAAACAAACGATCCCCAAATTCGTATGGAACTACAAAAGACCCTGAATAGCCAAAGTCATAGTGAAGAAGAAAACCAAAACAGGAGGCATCACAATCCAAGACTTTAGCCTCTACTACAAAGCTGTCATCATCAAGACAGTATGGTATTGGCACAAAAACAGACACATAGATCAATGGAATAGAATAGAGAACCCAGAACTGGGCCCACAAATGTATGGCCAATTATTTTTTGACAAAGCAGGAAAGAGTATCCAATGGCAAAAAGACTGCCTCTTTAGCAGGTGTTGCTGGGAGAACTGGACAGCAACATGCAGAAGAATAAAACTACACCACTTTCTTACACCATTCAAAAAAATCAACTCAAAATGGATGAAGGACCTGAATGTGAGACAGGAAACCATCAAAATCCTCGAGGAGAAAGTAGGAAACAACCTCCTAGACCTCAACCTCAGCAATTTCCTACATGACACATCCCCAAAGGCAAGGGAAATGAAAGCAAAAATGAACTCTTGGTACCTCATCAAGATCAAAAGCTTCTGCACTGCAAAGGAAACAATCAAGAAAACTAATAGGCAACCGAAAGAATGGGAACAGATAGTTGTAAATGACATATCAGATAAAGGGAAAGTATCCAAAATCTTCAAGGAACTCACCAAACTCCACACCCAAAAAACAAATAACACACTGAAGAAATGGGCAGAAGACATGAACAGACACTTCTCCAAGGAGGACATTCAGATGGCTTACAGGCACATGAAATGATGCTCAACATCACTCACCATCAGGGAAACAGATATCAAAACCACCCTGAGATACCACCTCACACCAGTCAGAGTGGCTAAAATGAACAAATCAAGAGACTTTAGATGCTGGCGAGGGTGTGGACAGACGGGCACCCTCCTATACTGTTGGTGGGAATGTAAACTGATGGAGCCGCTCTGGAAAACAGTGTGGAGGTTCCTCAAAAAACTATCCATAGAACTCCCTTTTGACCCAGCAATAGCACTGCCAAAAGAAAGCTGGAGTAGCCATACTTAGACAAACCGGACTTTAAAGTAAAGGCAGTAACAAAGGATGAACAAGGACATTATTTAATAGTTAAAGGATCTCTACCTCAGGAAGAGCTAACAATTATAAACATCTATGCATCGAATTCGGGAGCACTCAAATACATAAAACAACTAATCACAAACAGGAGCAATCTTATTTATAAGAATGGGCTAATTGCAGGGGACATTAATATTTCTCTTACAACAATGGATAGGTCATCCAGACAAAAAAAAATTACCAAAGAAACAATGGACCTGAATGGCACACTGGAACAGATGGAATTAATAGATAAATTTGGAGCTCTGCATCCTGAAGCTATGGAATACAATTTCTTCTCGAGTGCGCATGGCACATTCTCCAAGATTGATCACATACAGGGTCATAAAACAGCCCTGCATCAATACAAAAGAATTTAGATCATACCATGCACACTTTCAGATCAAAATGCTATAAAACTTGAAATCAACCACAGGAAAACGTCTGGGAAACCTCCAAAATTGTGGAGGTTAAAAATTACCCTACTGAAGAATGACAATTAGAGATGAAATTAAAAAATATATAGAAACAAATAAAAATCAAAATACAAAAATCCAACTGCTCTGGGACGCAGTAAAGGCAGTCCTAAGAGGAAAGTTCATTGCAATCCAGGCACGTGTCAACAAACTGGAAAAAACGCAAACCTAAAATCTAACCTAAGGAAAGTAGAAAGGAAGCAGAAAGAGCTCATCAAATGAAGCAAAAGAAGAGAAATAATAAAGACCAGGGCAGAAGTAAACAAGATAGAATCCACAAAAACAATTGAACAGATCAATAAAACCCAGAGATGGTTTTGTGGAAAAAAAAAATTGACCAACCTTTAGCTAGGCTCCTCAGAAAGAAAAGAGAGAACACCCAAATAGACAAAATCATGAATGAAAATGAATTTATTACAACAGATCCCTCAGAAATACAGGCAATCATCAGAGATTACTATGAAAAATTATATGCCAACAAACTGGACAATCTAGAAAAATGGAAAAATTCCTAAACGTACATGCACTAACAAAATTCAAATGGGAAGAGATTGAAAATCTGAACAGACCCATAAGCAGTGAAGAAATCGAATTAGTTATCAAAACTTTCCCAAAGAATAAAAGCCCAGGGCTGGATGGCTTCCAAGGGGAATTCTACCAGATGTTTAAAGCAGAGCTAACACTGATCCTTCTTAAGTTATTCCAGAAAATAGAAATGGAAGGAAGACTTCTGGACTCATTCTATGAAGCACATATCACTTTGATTCCTAAACCAGACAGGGACCCAACAAAAAAAGAGAACTACAGACCAATATCCTTAATGGATACGGATGCAAAAATACTCAACAAGATACTAGCAAATTGAATTCAACAGCATATAAAAATAATTATCCATTATGATCAAGTGGGATTCATTCCTGGGTTACAGGGCTGGATCAATATTCGCAAATCCATCAATGTGATACATCACATTAACAAAAGGAAAGATAAAAACCAAATGATCCTGTTGATAGTTGCAGAAAAAATCATTTGACCAAACACGACAACCCTTCTTAATAAAAACCCTTGGAAAGTTGGGATAGAAGGAACTTACTTAAACATTATAAAAGCCATTTATGAACAGCCCACAGCTAATGTTATCCACAATGGGGAAAAACTAAGAGCTTTTCCCTTGAAATCAGAAACACTACAGGGATGGCAACTCTCACCACTGTTGTTTAACATAGTGCTGGAAGTCCTAGCATCAGCAATCAGACAACAAAGAAAATAAAAGGCATCAGAATTGGCAAAGAAGTCAAACTTTCACTTTTCGCAGGTGACATGATACTCCACATGAAAAACCTGATAGACACCACCAGACGCCTTATAGAACTGATCCATGAATTCAGTAAAAGTCCCAGGATACAACATCAATTTACAGAAATCAACTGCATTCTTATACACCAAAAATGAAGCAACAGAAAGAGAAATCAAGAAATGGATCCCATTCACAATTGCACGAAAAATCACAAAATACCAAGGAATAAACCTAACCAAAGATGTGAAAGACCTGTATGATGAAAACTATAGAAGACATATGATGGAAATGGAAGAAGACACAAAGAAGTGGAAAAACATTCCACGCTCATGGATCAGAAGAATAAACATTGTTAAAATGTCATTATTACCCAAAGCAATTTACACATTCAATGCAATTCCCACCAAAGTTGCACCAGCATTCTTCTCAAAGCTAGAATAAACTATTCCCAAATTTGTATATGGCCAATTAATCTTTGACAAAGCAGGAAAGAGTGTCCAATGGAAAAAAGACAGCCTCTTCAACAGGTGGTGTTGGGAGAGCTAGGCAGCAACATGTAGAAGAATGAAATGAGACCACTTTCTTACACCATTCACAAAAATAAACTCAAAATGTATAAAGGACCTGAATGTGAGATAGGAAACCATCAAAACCCTAGAGGAGAAACCAGGAAATAGCCCCCTTCACCTCAATTGCAGCAATTTTCTACTTGACACATCCCCATAGACAAGGGAATGAAGAACAAAAATGAACTATTGGGACCTCATCAAGATAAAAATCTTCTGCACTGCAAAGGAAACTATCAAATAAACTAATAGGCAACTGACAGAATGGGAAAAGATAGTGGCAAATGGCATAACAGATAAAGGGCTAGTATCCAAAATATATAAGGAACACACTAAACTCCATACCTGAAAAACAAATAATCCAGTGAAGAAATGGGCAGAAGACCTCAACAGACACTTCTCCAAAGAGGACATCCAGATGGCCAACAGGCACATCAAACGATGTTCAGCGTCACTCATCATGAGGGAAATACAAATCAAAACCACACTGAGATACCACCTTATACCGGTCAGAGTGCCTAAAATGAACAAATCAAGAGACTATAAATACTGGTGAGAATGTGGAGAAATGGGCATCTTCCTACACTGTTGGTGGGAATGTAAACTGGTACAACTACTCTGGAAAACAATATGGAAGTTCCTCAAAAAACTATCGATTGAACTCCCCTATGACCCAGCAATAGATAGGAATTTACTCAAAGGATACAGAAGTGCTGATGCATAGGGGCACATGTGCAAAACATTTTCCAGGAAACCAGACAGTGTTTATTCTTATCCTTATAGATTTCTTCTCACTTTTACATTGATTTGGCTCTCCTAATATTATCTAAGCCAATTCCCACTGTTTAAAAACTGAGCTTAAAATCATTTTTACCAATAGAAGTCTCTATTTTCCAACTAACTTTCCTAAATTGTCTTTGCTCTTGGCACAACTAGACTCTGCTCAAGTGTCTCCTGGGGCAAATCACCCCTATAAGCCTTTTTCTTCTATCATTAATATTTCTGGCGGCACCATATGCATCCCAGCTGTTTCTAATTAACCCAGCAAGTATGGCTCTGAGTGGATGACTCAGAATGCTGACTTTCATTTTAAGAATCAAATGATTTTACATGAAATTCAGATTTAATAAACAATTTTGTAAAAGTGATAGTAGTTTGAACATGAAAGATTTTTTTGTGGTCCTCCTCCCTAAATTACTTTCACCATTCAAAAATGAACAGCATTTATGTTTTATATTAAAATACAAGTAACTGGGTGCCTGAGTGGCTCAGTTGGTTGAGCATCCAACACTTGATTTCAGCTCAGGTCATGATCTCATGGTTTGTGATATCGAGTTCCACATCTGGCTCTGTGTGGACAGTGTGGAGCTTGCTTTGGATTCTCCCCTAGTCGCACACATGCACTCTCTCAAACTAAATAAATAAACTTTTAAAAAATGCAAGCAAAAAAATCCAGGTGACTGGAAGAAGTCAGATGATAATAAACTATTGCTAAAATGATAGAAAATATATGCAAGAATAATCTTCTACTCATAAAAACATGATATATATTTTCTATATAAATTACCATTCTTGTAATTCTCATTTTATATATTAAAAGCCCCTAAATTTAAAATTTCTGAGATTCAGAAAAATACATATGTAGCAAAATGAAATTGTCTGAGGAGCCCAAATCAACTTTTTCAAGTGACGTTGAGCACACAGGTACAAAAGGATCCACTTTTAGAGCAACGAAATCCAATGCAAGGCTGAATTGGCAAAACAAAAATCAGACTGCAGTGGAAACAAATTATTTCTGTATGTTTAAATGAAAGGGGAAAACAGTAATTTTTAAAGAGAACCTTAAGAAGAAAGTCTTCCATAAGACTTCATTTCAAACTCAAATGTTCCAGTTTGAGGTTTCACTGTCAGCAGGACACCTAAGGGAAAGGAGCTCTAACCTACTTTTATGAAAGAAACAATTTGCGTCATGAAAACCTCTAAAGAGTAGAGGAAAGAAAATTGTACATCTTATACATCAAATTCTCAAAAGAAACTGTAACCTCCTCAGAAAATGCTTCCATTTCTTTTTTCAGTCTTCCTATTCAGAAAGACATACCAAGAAGAACAGAACCTCAAGTTTGAGAAGTGAATGTGAAAACAGACAAGATGAAATATTCCACAATGAACAATGCAGGCTTGAAATATCAGACACTAGTTACCTTTAAACATATTTTAAACATCACAGTGATTCTATGAAACAAATGGAGTTAGACAGTCATGTTTAATATTTTAATTTCTAGGAACCAAAGGCATCACTCAAAGGCTATGGTGTAAATACTCTACATCTATCCTCAAAACCACTTTTGTCTTGGAGAAATACATATATGTTGGTTTTAAATTAGCATGACAAGTGCATTTCTAAAGCAGTATATAGGCAAGGCTATAAAATATGAAGTCTACTTGCTACTGCATTATATAGAAACTTCAAATAACACTGAACACAAAAGATGGATTCCTATATAGCCAAATAGGAAGAGAGATCTTCTTGAAGACAAAATGAAAATTTCCTCTTCCAACTGCAATCTAACTGCATGGTAACATTATGTTTGCATAAGACTAATAGATGTATATGGACTTCAATTACACATAAGAATCATAGTAAAAGGAGATCAGAAAATGTGAATAAAGTGAAGCTTTTTTTAAAATATGGAAAAGGAGGTATATTTTAATGGTGAAAGGTACTTCCACTGGATTTTGATGCAAAGTTGGTGAAAAAAAAAAAAAGGATAACCAGCTAATAGAAACAGAGTGAACTACACAGGAAAAATCCCAATCAAGGTCTGTGAGTGAGTTCAAGGACCAGAATAAGTGCAAAATATTTAAGAATCAATGATACTGATAGCTAGAATACATTTCATTGAAAAACCTAACACCAAGATATAGTAAGAGGCACCATAATCTTATTTTATTTTTTAATGTTTATTTATTTAAGTAATCTCTACACCCAATGTGGGTCTCAAACTCATGACTCTGAAACCAAGAGTCTAATGTTCTTCCAACTGAACCAGCCAGGTGCTCCAAGAGGCAGTATAATTTTTAAAACTAAGAGAACTTTTTAGAGTTGGAATACCTGTGTGTGAATTCATGCTTCACTACATGTTAGCTGTGTGACCTATGGGAAGTTTCTTAACCTCTCTGTACCTTAGTGTATTAATATATAAAATGGAGTTCATAATGATATGAACCTCATAGAGTTACTGTAGGGATTAAATAATTGAATACACAAAAAGGACTTATTATAGAATCTGACACATAGTTAGCATTTAATAATTGTTAGGTGACTAGTTTTGAAATACTGTTTATTAATAATCTTTAAGTTTTGGGGTGCCTGGGTGACTCAGTCAGTTAAGTGTCCAGTTAATCTTGTGGTTCATGAGTTCAAGTCCCACGTTGGGCTCTGTGCCAACAGCTCAGAGCCTGGAGCTGCTTTGGATTCTGTGTCTCTCTCTCTGCCCTTCCCCTCTTCATACTCTATCCCTCTCTTTCTCAAAAGATAAATTTAAAAAATTTTAAAACAGAATCTTTAAATTTAGCTATTTAAATAGAGATTGTCATCTTTGAAAAAGTCTTTAGTAAACTATGCTTGCAGAAAAAGGTTATTAGTCCAATCACATGGCATAATAAAAGTGACACTCCCACCTATAGTTTTCACTAATTACAGACAGAATATCTAAGAAAAATAGTCCAAGTTTTAAAATTATTATCTTCAAAGCCAATTCAGAGTGTTATATAACTTTCCTAGGATAGTCATTGCAAGTAACTGCAAATAAATAAAGAAATGAGAAGTCCAATAGAAGTTGAAGTACATCAGCTTTAGTAGTTTATGGAATGGAAAGTGGGACAAAGGCAAGGTGATATGAATATTGTTGTAGGCAATACTCATTCTAAGTAACCATCATGTATTAAACACCTATAAAAGGCCCTACAGATATAAAAAGTGTAATTAGATGTCTCCCTGTCCTCAAGAGAAAAGAAGTATAGATATGGAGTCAAACACACACATACACACACAATAATAGTGTCTATGAGTAATGCAGAGCTAATGGGATTTAAGTCACTACAAGAGTGTTGTCATATTCAGTAACAGAAATAGTTTTCATTTATTGCTATGTGATGTTTTAGTAGGATATAAGACAATGTGTAACTATTATTTTTCTCATTTCCTTTTTAAAAATATTTTTTATGTTTTTTATTTATTTTTTGAGAGACAGAGAGAGACAGTGCAAGCAGGGGAGAGTCAGAGAGAGAATGAGACATATAATCTGAAGCAGTCTCCAGGCTCTGAGCTGGCTGTCAGCACAGAGCCCAACACTGGGCTTGAACCCACAAACCATGAGATCATGACCTGAGCCGAAGTCGGACGCTTAACTAACTGAGCCACCCAGGCGTCCCCCTCATTTCCTTTTTTTTATTACACTTCTTAGACTTAGTAGTCTTAGATAGAAGGGATTGAAGTTCAGCAGGATTAAGTAAATTGACCATGGGCACCTAACTAATAAATGGAAGAGCTGAAATATGAACTGTGTGACTCTGTACTCCAACATTATGGATGTTGTATATATCAACAGGGATGAAAGTGACAACTAAACTTTCCCAGGGAAAGTTATTTATGGGATACATGACAGATATATTTAAAAACCTATACAATTCTCTTAGGGGCATAATACTATAGCATTGCTTTTATTTCCCAGTGCAAACAATAGCACATACATGCACCTTGAGTAAAAACACTGTTGTCCCCTATACGATAATGACAAGGATGACATGACACTAAAATGATTAACAGATACCATTTCACATACAATAGTGATATATTTCCTCAACAATGACGTTCCCCTTTTTTCTTTAGTCTATTTTTTTAGGGTGGCATGTGGTAACAGTTGAATCCTACCTACCTGCAAGTCTAATGTGTGGTGTTCATAAATTAGGTGTACTTCTCAATATGATCTACTCAGCTTTTTCCCATTCTGTGACCCCTCATTACCCCATCCTTTCACACTTAGTTGTAGCTGTTCACTGACAGGGGTTAGATTAACTGATGAACAGCTTCTGAATAACAGTATCCTTGGGGGCGCCTGGGTGGTTCAGTCAGTTGAGGATCCAACTCTTAATTTCAGTTCAGGTCATGATCCCAGGGTCATGGGATCGAGCCCCACATTAGGCTCCACAGTGAGCATGGAGCCTGTTTAAGATTCTCTCTCTCTCTCTCTCTCTCTCTCTCTCTCTCTCTCTCTCTCTCCTCTCTCTCTCTCTCTCCCCTTCTCATAAATAATATGAAATAAATTTTAAAAATATAGTCTCCTCTATCATTCTGGTATCAAGAGACAGGACTAGTTTACCTTAGGTAGTGAAAAAGCACAGGGAACAGGAATAAGGAACACCTGAGTTTGAATCCCAGTGTCACTTTCAACTATCTGCATGACCATAGACAGTTTATTTAATTTCTCTGACCTTCAAAGCTTCAGTTATCACATCTATAAATCAGAAATAATGATATTTGACATACAGAGTTTTCCTGAGCATTGAACAGAATGCTGTATATAAAATAACTGCTCATGTACCAAGTACTCTAAAAGAGCTGACACACTTAAGCATCTTCTTTATGGTTAGAACATGTGTTTGATGGTAGGTCATTTCAATCATATGGTGTTGTATTTCAAGAGCACGACTTCACCCACATTTTATCCCAAAATCTATACATTAAAATGCTATGTTATGATGCTGTTCTAATGAATGGAACATTGAACAGAAGAAGCAAATCACACCTTATAAATGGACAAAATTCAAATAAAATTATTTCTTGTCCAACAAAAAAATTCCCACCAAATACACAACAAATATTTGTTCTTGTAATCATTGCCATATTTTTCTCAATTCTAGATATTCACTTTCTCTGCAAGAAATTTACAAGTTGTCATACTAATTGTTTTCATAAGAGACATAATTCAATCGCTGATCATAATATGTAAGAATTGAAACCAAATTAATTGGGAAACTTGGAACTTTGTTAAAATGAGTTTTTGTGGTAATTTCTTTCTGACTTTTTTGACCAGGAAATTTTGTCATTGATACTTTTTTTCTATGGCCTATTGTTTGCTCTGAAAATAAATTACTTGCCTGTACAAAGGAACAAACTAATTAACCAAACAGAAGCATCTATGAGAATTATCAGATTTAACAAACATGTACCAATTATCATGTTAGGTGCTTTTACATGTGATATTTAATTTTCACAAAAATGAGTGAGGTAAAAATTATTTCTATTTTACAAGGTAGGAAACTGAAATTAAGAGAAGCTAACATAGTTGCTCATAATAAACATTGAGTCAGTTTCTGGTAGTACCAGAACTTAAACCCAGGGACTCAATCATTAAGCATATTATCCTTCCTATTCTACCACAACTTTTATGAAAATCAGAAATGCTGTCCTGGGTCATACCTATGATTTATCCAGCTATCAATGCTGGTGTTGGGAATCATAATATAATGTGGAAGCAAGAGTAAAAGGCTAGTGCTCGAGGACAAGGATTACTCCAGTACTCTAGAATCAGAATGCATGCCTGATTCGCATTTGAGATAAGTTAGTGAATTAAATCAGGCAAGAACACACAAGTTTGAAAGCACATAGGACAAAGCATGACGGGGCAAAAGAAACAAAAATATGGAAACCAAAATGGCTTAAATCCTAGAGACTAAGGCAAATAGGAATCTGGAAATTCACATAAACCAAAAAGCCAGCCTCAGGAGTCAGGAGAAAAGACATATGGCACCAATAACAAGGCATATTCAAAACCAATTCGGTCCATTTCCTGGCCAGGTAGCTTCTTACCAACTTTAATCAGGACAACACAGCTGTAGAAAAGCTAATTAGTATCTCACTCTCTAATATTGATCTCAAATTATCCTTTGGAAGGTTATTTTAAATGTTTATTTTATTTTTGAGAGAGTGAGAATGGGGGAAGGGAGAGAGAGGAGCGGGGAACAAGGATGGAAGCAGGATCCATGCTAACAACAGTGATCCTGATGCAGGGCTTGAACTCCTGAACCATGAGATCACAACCTGAGCCAAAGTGGGACACTCAACCACTGAGCCACCCAGGCGCCCATGATCAATTGAAAGTTTGAAAGCACATTCCATCTTTCATATGTAATACCAATCAAACTCTTCTTTATCTAAAAAAGCATAGGGTGAAAAACTATCAAATGTTTTTACTTCAATTGTTTGCATAATGACTTCTTGGGAAAAGAATGAAAAAAACACAGTTCTATGGGAAATTTGGAAGCTTTTTCTGAAAAATCACAAAGCTCTCATTTACAGTCAGAGATGAATATGTGAAGAGAAGATATGGGCAAGAAACATTTCAGGAAGCTAAAAAAATAAGTCTTCAACAAAAGGAACAAGTTCTAAAGAAATAATATCTAAAATTTTTCCACTCATTGTATTTAGTGCACAATGACATCACATAAGCAGCATAAATCACAAAGTACTTACTGCTTGATGTCATCATATGGAAGCACATTTTACTGAGGTAAATAAAATGAACAGGCACTCTTCACTCTTTCCTTAAGTACATATGACATAGGGACAACATGCCCCAGGAGAGTGTCTATATATCTATGGATATGCTAATCAATGAATCTCAAGGTTGTTAAATCTCCCCATTTCTCAGAGCCACTTTTTTTGAAATGCACTTGATAAAATAAAAGCACCTTGTCTTTTCATCCATGTCCTAATCAACCTTCCCCTAAAACAAAAATTTGGCTAAGCTATGTGGGCCAACCTAAATATCTTTTATGTTCCAGACTTTTTTTTTTTTTGTCTTTGCTTATCATAGCACTCTCTAAATGGCAATTCTTTGATCAAGTCTTTATTCCACTAAAGCCTTGGGCTCTGAGCATGTTCAAAACTGCCTTTTCCATGTGCAAGTTGGCATGGCTTTTAAGTTAACAACAATAATTATAATGTTACTACTTATTGAGCATTTACTATATGTCAGGCCTTGTGCTACATGCTTTATCTCATAGAAATAAAGGCAGTGTCCTTGCTCCTGTCAGAGCCCAACCCATCCATTTGTGATCTGGATTCCATCCTCCCTTGTTTTCTCTTCCCTGATTTCTCCTTTACTAATACTCTATTAGCATATAGACATACATAAGAATTTCCCATATTTTAAAAAAGAGATCCTTCCTTTATGACACATCCAGCTACCATCCTATTTATCTATGCTGCTTCATAATTGGGCTTCTCAAAAGTGTAAAATTAAATGCCTATTTCTCTGTGCTCATTTTACACAGTTAACCACTCCCTCTTTCTTGAAACACTCTTCTGCTCAACTAACATGAAAAGTAGATTTCCTTCCTTTCTTTCTGCCACACTTCTTAGTTTCCTTTGCTAGTTCCTTATCATCTATGCTTCAAAAATTTATCCAGGGAAGTCTTTTCTTCTCTTTCTAAATTCTCTCTGTTAGTTTCCTCATCTAATATCATAATCTTAAAAATCAGTATATTTACTATTCCCAAATGTGTATTCCTGGTATATGATTTTTTGAACCCCAGGCCCATAGAAAAACTGCTCAAGTCAAAGCTTTTATATTGATATTCTACAAGCATCTCATACTTAACACCTCAAAAGCCAAACTATGCTATTCCTCTGACTTATGTTTAAATCCATTCCCCTCTCTGTTTTCTCTATCCATAGAAGTGGTACCACCACAGAATCAGTTGCTTAATCCTGAAACCCAGGAGTCATCCTTGATCCTTTCCCTTATCTCAATCTCTACTTTTATCTTATTTATTATTTGCTAGTAGTATTAATAACATTTATATCAATAATAATAAGAGGAGATAGAAGAATGTGAAATAACTTGCCTGACGCCACACAAATAGTAAATGGTAAAGGTTGTATGTGAATCCAAAGCATCAGGTTTCAGAATCCATCTCCTTTGCCACTACCTAAGCTGCTCTATTTTAGTTTGATTTAAGGTGTGTCTCTGCACTTAGATTTTTTGGATGAACAGCTACCTGATTTCACAGGGAAAATAGCATTCAGTGAATATCTCCCCATGATTCAGTGAATTCTCCAAGATATACAGTGCTACATATGTTAAAAGTGAAGCTCAGAAAGGTTGAGTTATTTAAGATAATTAAGCTAGTGAGTCTTGGAGTGAGAACCCAACCCAACTTTTCATGATTTTATTTTATTTTATTATTTTTAATAGCTCATTTCTTTAATTTAACAGTTTATTGTCCAATTGGTTTCCATATAACACCCAGTGCTTCTCCCCACAAAACATTTAACCACATGTTATACTGCGAACTTGTTTAGTTTGCTACACTGACAGATTCAAACTAACCATCAGATATTCCAAAACACCAGACTATCAAATTACAACGAAGCTCTTACTGTGCAAAGATGACTTTACCTTAAGACCACAAGGTCACTAGGAGTTATTCTTGGTTTTAAAGCCATGTTTTTTGTAAGTCATTCTGAGAGAGATGAGGCCATTCTGAGAAAGGAGAACTAATTGAAGACTAAGAAAATAATGAAAGTATTCTTTGTCTGCAGGGCTGGCTATGTGCCTTCCTTCACATAGAAAGGGAAAAGTATTAACCCACTATCAGTAAGGCAGAAACTTAGGAATTCTTTCTCCAATAACAGAAATGGAAATCAGGTATACATCTAGTCACAATTTTTTGTTCATATTAACTGTTTCCATGAAAAAAACATTCAGGAGAAAGAGCACAGACTGTAGTCATGAGCTAAAGTTACACTATAGTACACAAGAAAATCAAATCCATGGCTCTGGCCAAAGTAAATTAGAGAAAAGTCAGACATGTTACATAATATCCTCAAACATGGCCATTTTTTAAGACAGGCACTGAGAGATTAAAAACATAGAGAGGCTCTAGGGGATTATCTATATGGAGCCATTAAAATATTCAGGGTCACCTGGGTGGCTTATCAGTTAAATATCTGACTTCAGCTCAGGTCATGATCTCTCAGTTCATGAGTTCAAGCCCTGCATCGGATTCTGTGCTGATAGCTTGGAGCCTGGAACCTGCTTCAGATTCTGTCTCCCTCCCCCTTTGTCCCTCTCCTGCTTATACTCTGCCTCTCACTTCTCAAAAATAAGTGTTAAAAATAATAAAATAAAATAAAATGTTATCATTAAACATGAGATCTAACTACCATGGAACTAAGTATTTAAGGAGTTTCTGCCTCCCAAATGTATATATGCTGAGCATGACCATATTTTATTAAATGCTCAATAAAAAATTTGTATGTCAGTAGAGGGATAAAGGGAAAATGCTAGGAATGAAATACAATGGGGAAAAATGGAAAATTGGAGAGGGAGGAAAGTGGTCCAGGATGAAGCAGAAGGATATGAAGCACAGCACAAAGGAAACATTTAAAAGATTAACTTTGGGATTAGAGGGGTGAATATAAGAGCATTCATGAAATTGCTTACATGGACTTTATCTTACACAACATATTAATTCACAGAACTCAGCACTAATAACGTTAATTTTTTTAAATTTTTTATGTTTATGTTTTGAGAGATAGAGAGACAGGCAGAGCTCAATCTGGGAAGGAGCAGAAAGAGAGGGAGACACAGTATCTGAAGCAGTATCTGAGCTGTCAGCACAGAGCCCTGTGTGGGGCTCGAAGCCACAAGCCACAAGATCATGACCTGAGCCAAAGTCGGATACCAGACTGAGCCACCTACGTGCCCTAACTTTTACTTTAAAATGAACATATTAGATGTGTAAAAATATATTAATATACATTAGAAATCATAACAAAACTATTTTTAAGTTATGTGACTAGGCTTTTAAAGTGTCTGTCTCCGATAAAATTTACATAATATTTTTTTCATTGTTAGAATGGTATTGGCTCTCATTGTTTCTTGGCCCCTGTCTTCTATGCCACCTATATACTTTTCACCTATGTTTGTCCATATATTGTTAGTTGGTTCTTTGAATGTGGGAGAGGCCCACAAGACAAGAACTGCAGACATCCTCTAGAAGCTGGAAAGGCAAAGTAATGGATTCTTCCCTAATGTCTCCAGAAAGGAACATAGCCCTGTCCACACCTTGTTTTATCCTAGTAAGACTCATTTTGGACATCTGGCTTCCAGAACTATAGTATAGTAAAAGTGCTGTTTTAAGCTACCAAGTTTGTTGCAGTTTGTTACAACCACAATAAAAGTTTAAAACCCCATCTTTCACATCTCTGATCTCGTTCTCCACTACTGATCTTATGCAATGTTTTGATTAAGAACATTAGCAATTCAGTCTCTTAATTTCTCAAGCACAGGCTGCCAAGACCAAGAAATGTCTTCATCTTCACATACCAGTTCTCCCTCAGCTCTTGTCATTAATCTCAATAATCCAAATATCTGATGGAATTAATTTGAAGCCTCAAGTGATTTATGTCCCTTTCATTTATACCATATTCCAAATATATAATATTATTGTCCTCTTTTCTTCCTGGTCTGCTTCAGAGGGTGTAAGAACAAAACAGTGATACAGCCACTCATTAAGAATATTACTTGGCTCTAACCTTCCCTTATACAGAGACAAGGCAATGGCATCCTTGGATAATAAAGACTGCTACACAAAGGGGCAGGAAATTTCACATGAAGAATCAGGTGTTTCATTAAATCCATGCCTCCATACTGGTTTACAAATAGAAAGACAACTGAGGGAGGGTGATAATGGAAGAATTATCATACAATATCCTATTACTCTCTAACAATCAAAGAAAGGGAGGGAGGAATCCAAAGGTATTCCTTTATATTAAGTCTCTGTAAAATAAGATGGCAGGTCTTATTAATTCAATCAATTATCCATTGAATAACTAAACCATATGCCTACCATTTTGCTCAACTCTAAGCATGATAGAAAATAAAGTAGGGTCATAGTCCCTTCTCTGAGAGAGTTTTAGGTTCTGTTAGAGAAACAAAATTTCAACCAATTGATGCCATTAGAATACAATTTGTTCTCACCTCATCACCAAAGACTAGCTCCTAGTTATTCTTGAGGTACTGTATAAATACCACTTCTTCAGGATTTTCCAATCTTTTATCTGAGGCCAGCTACAAAAATGTGAGCTTATGTGTTTAACCTTACATAATTAAGGGAATCAGTTGATATCAGGAGAGGTAACCTAGTTTTATAGTAGCATGTCTTTAGGTGTCACTGTCATAGTTGGAAAAATAAGAACAGATCATGAGTCTTGCTCACTTCACTAACTCTTATGTTTTATGCCTAGTGTAGCCTAGTAATGAAAGGCAAGTTAAATAGAGTTGAAAACTGATCATTTTTTCTCTGTTTTTTTACTCTACAGTCCAAGAAATAGTCCCTTCCCTCTCTGTATATTACCTACTGAGGCAAAACATTCCCCACTACCAATCTCCTCTCTATATCCAAGACCCAAGTCAACACTTAGAAAAATGAACCTTCTTAAGGAATGAAAAAATAACTGAGACCCCAAAAGACTTGGGCAATAATTATAATTTTGTTTCTATCCCTCAGTCTCTTCCAAAGGCAAATGATCCTATGGGCCATCTACTATCTGATTCCATCCCCAAAACCCTCCCTACCTGAATGACTTCACAAGAGTTTATAAAATATAGTGGCATAAATGCTGCTGCTTTTGTTAAGGCGGTTAAAAAAAAAACAGTACTGTCTTATTTTTCTCATTGCCTACTAAGATCCTATGAGAGATTCCTTTACAATACTCTCATTGTGATCTTAATGTGAATGACAGCATGATCTCTGTAAACATCATGATACACAGTGGTTCTCCCTTTTGCTGTGTGACAGGGAAGTTCTATAGGTCAATTGTTATTTTTTTTGTCCAAACCAAAGCATGATAATGAGATGCTAATATAATATATGCAAATCTTTATTTTATGTCACTGACAGAAATATCAATATTGTCATATTTTAAACTCTAATAGTATAAAGGCCCAGTATGCAGACCACCAAGAGGGTCCCCAGGGGGTCTAGGATTACAGGACGAAAACGACTAAATTTAGCATATTTTGTCATTCTGGATTCCTTCTACAGAGGGTTCTGTTTGATGATCGGTATGTTTGCCATTTAAAATGAATGTCAAAGCCCTTAGATGCATTTCCAGTGTCTTAGTGGCTATTTGCATTGCACTTCCTGACATCATAATAAACTCTGCATTATTCTCCAAAACTCATTAACCTATGTGAGATAAGAGACATTTATTATTTGAATAATTGCAAAACTGACAGAAAAGGGGGACCGGAAAGATACCAAGATTGTATCTAGGCACATGGCTCAAGTTCCTGCCACAAATGACATTCAGCCTCAGTCATCAGATCCTTCCCTGCCTGCCTACTTCTCATTCAAAACTTTAACCAGAGAGAGCAGAACTTCTATGAACTCCTACACAAGGTCACCATTTTTTTCTTACCGCACTTACACTATGGGGCCCAGACACTACCATCTTCTGAGAGCATAAACTGAGGGCTGAAGAGGGAGAGGGGAAGGGGAAGGGGGGTAATGGTCATAGAGAGGGGCACTTGTGGGGAAGAGCACTGGGTGTTATATGGAAACCAACTTGGTAATAAACCATTAAAAAAATCCCATATTCCATGTTAGCAGACTTAAATGAAAGTCCCTTATTGCCCAAACGAACTATTTCACCTATGTTCTCCATCCATGCTTCGCCAGTCACTTTCCAGACTTTGCTCCTCAATCATCTGGTTACTTAGTTTTGCCAATCTTTGCAAACATGTGTTGCCCCTCGCCTCTCTCCCCCTCCCCCCCAAAAGAGAAAGAAAATAGCTCTTTTAGCTTGATTCTTCTGCCACTTTAGAGACCAATTATTTTTCTCCTTTCCTCCAATGCCAAACTTCTGAAAAAATTTATCTCAACACCTCCATTTTCTCCGCAGCCATTTGCTCCTTAATCTCTTATCTTCTGGCTTCCACAATCACCAAAACACTACAGTTACTTTCTCAAAGGTCACATATGATCTGCTTTTTTCACAATCTTTACTCTTGAACACTATACTTTTTCCTGAAGTTGACCATCCCTCCTCCTTGACTCTTCTCGTCCTTGTTTTTTGTTTGCTTTGGTAACTATTCAATTCTGTTTTTCTTCTTAGTTTTATAACCAGTTATTATCTGTTCTCCCCCCATTGATTCTTTTTCTCATCTTTGCAGGTGGGTATTACTTAAAGTTCTGTCTTCAGTCCTCTGTTCTTTTTTACTCTAGAATTTTTTCCTGATGAGTAAGAAAATTTGTTTAAAGCCAGAGTTGCAAATGCTTACATGGGCCAGGTAGGTAATGTAAATAAGTGAAGAACAAGATGTGTGGGTGTAAGATACAACTATAGAGTATTGGATGCTGGAGGTAAACTCTAAAAGCTTATGTTTCTAAGGGGTTACTGCTATTCACCTCCGGCCAGTGCATGCTGTATATGGAAGTAGGCCAAATTTACCAACTGTACCAATTTCTCATCAAAAACCTAATGTCTGAATTTTTCTGTTAACTTTCCAAAAATTTTAATGTTGGCCACTGATTCAATTATATTAAATGTTATAGGCTGTATAGGTTAGGATAGGATAGGATATTCTGCATTTACACATGACCCCAGAATCTTAGCTTAAAACAAAAATTTGCTCCTTACCCACATTATAGTTGCATCATGGGTCTGCTGCATTTCTGCTCCCTGTCATGTTAAGTCAAGTACTCACTCTGACAAAGCTACTTTTATCTAGAATATTGATGCCTCACAGCAAAACTAAAAGAAAAATGGTAAATCATGCATTAAAACTAGCCTTAAAGTTTCTCTCAGAAACATTGCACATGACCTGTGCTCACATTTCTTTGGCCAAAGCAAGTCATGTGGCCAAGACTGACTTCAATGGGAAGGCGACTAGAATCCTCCCCTAGAGAGAGGCAACAAATAATTGTGAACAATAATACAATCCACTATACCAGTCAAACACAACTACCAATGGTCTATATCCAGTTTGAAACCTCTAATGTTCAGGAAAGAGCAGTAAACTAAAACTTTGGAAATATTTGTCAACACAACTCAGGAACTATGGAGTCCTGGGTATGTTACTTCCCTGGTTGGTCTCACCTGTAAAATGAAGAACTTGTAATAGATGGTTCTTAAGACCTCTTTACAGACCTACTATACTTACAACTCTAATTTTATATTGAGTATATGAACAGCTCTGTGAAGATAGAAGACTATCAATACTGAAGCTCTAGAATTGTTCTCAGCCAAGTCCTAGTCCTATATTTTCTAAAATTTGTTCCACATTTCTACGTAGACATCTAACCACTAGCATGCAACACATCCTAGTCCAAAGTGTTTTTCACTCCATCACTGATTTTCTTATTTGTAAACTACAAAACAATCTGGCCAATATGTTTGGAATCATCCTATTTCTTTTTTTTCTCTAGTCTCCCATCTCTAGCCAGTACCAATCCCTAGAAATATTGTTCTCTTATTTTTTATTTTTTAATGTTTTTTATTTAGTTTTGAGAGACAGAGAGAGACAGTGTGAGGAGGGGAGGGTCAGAGAGAGAGGAAGACACAGAATCCAAAGTAGGCTCCAGGCTCTGAGCCAGCTGTCATCACAGAGCCTGACACGGGGCTCAAACCCATGAACCATGAGATCATGACCTGAGTCTAATCTGGACGCTTAACTGCCTGAGCCACCCAGGCGCCCCTGTCCTCCTATTCTTTTTTTTTTTCATTCATCTCCTTCTTTCCAATCTGATGGCTATCAAGATTATTCATGTTCCTTACCTATTCATGCCTGAATGGTGGACCTGGCTTACTATCTTGCTTTTGCAATGCCTATTCTTGAAGCTTTATAGTTGATTGTGTCAACATCTACCTATCCTAATATACCTAACTCTCACAACTTCTCCCCTACTCAAAGACTTCAATATTCCTTGCTGCCTTTAAAGGAAAGTTGAAACTTCTTCACCTGCCATTCAGATTGCCTTTAGCAACTGACTGCATAAATCTAAGCTTTTAATTTTCCTGGACCTAAGTGTCCTCCTTTATGAAATAGGTATAATAATAGCTTACCTCACCTACTTCAGAGGGTTATGAGCACTATATGAAAATAATGGTGATATAAAATATAAAGGATTCAAGATAAATTATTCCTTAAGCAACCCAGAGCTTCTACCACTGCAAATGAAAACAAATTAATCGAGTTTTATATCATCAAAATTAACTTTCAGGAGTGATTTTTCCTGAAGAGGAACCATCTAATGTAATGGTTTGTTTATAAAGTCAGGGTTTAGAATAAATAACCTATCTCAAAGGTCCCTTCCAACTCTGAGATTTTATTGGTACCCCATAACTACTGCCTATATTAGAAACTTAGGGTAAAACTAATTAGGTTATAGAAATAAAGCCAATGGCCTAGCAGTTAATACCATGGATTCCGGAGTCAGCCCACATAGGTCCAAATCTTTACTTTCCTACTGAATAACTATGTGAACCTAGCGGACTTAATTAAGTGCTATTATCTTCTAATTTTTTCATAAGAAGAAAAAAAAGAAGTCCAAAATTCTATATTATGTATTTGCTAAAAAAGTATAAGGTTTTACTGTATTGACATAGAGAGAACTCTAAGATACACTGTTATGTAAGAAGGTTAACAGATCAGTACAGTAGGATCCTATTTTTAGACATGTATGATTGGTCCTATATGATGGGGGGATTCTAGAAGGATACAAAACAAAGAGTTTATAGTGGTTATCTATAGGGTTGGGATTGGATGATGGACCATGAATTCTTCACTTTTCTGCATAGACACTGCCATTCTCATTACATTGTTTTATATTGAGCATTCTTTAAGGAAAAAAAAACTTTACCATCTAGATATCTTTGGTTCTAAAACCAAGGTCTTATTACTTCAGAATAAAGATGAACCATGTTCCAAAGCATCACCATAGCCCTGCAGGAATAAACCTCAGGGGCGCCTAGGTGGCTCAGTCAGTTAAGCGTCCAGCTTCGGCTCAGGTCATGATCTCACAGTTTTTGGGTTTGAGCCCCGCGAGCCTGGAGCCTGCTTCAGATTCTGTGTCTCCCTCTGTCTTTGACCCTCCCCTGTTTGCACTGTGTCTCTCTGTCTCTCAAAAATAAATAAAAAACATAAAAAAAAGTTTAAAAAAAGAAAAGGAATAAACCTCAAACAGGCCTCAGCCCTGCTCTGCTTGCTGATGTCTCCAGGAAAGTGGCATTCCCCTCACCTCGTTTCCCCCTAAATACTTAGGAATGTGAAGAAGTTGTGATCATTTATTTGTCTCTGGTGGGTGCTTAGGTAGAATTGTAGCCGGAGTCTGCAGAACAGTTGAACGGGACTAGGAGAGAGAGGATTAGAAGGAAAAAAAAAAAACAAAGTAAAAATGGAAAAAGGATCTTCAATAGCCTAGCAAAATCCTTACTTTATGCAGGTGGTATTTCTCACAGCTACACTTGACCAGGGAGAACTCTAAAAACCTGAGAGTCATACTTTCATATGGGAACATGATGTCCCATTTGCTGCTCTTTGTAATCATCCCTCAGCATTTCTGGATCCTTTTCCATGAGAGAAATATCATCCCAACTTGTGTTTGTTAGTGTCTTTCTGCCAATATCATCACTATCCTATTTTGAGAAATACACAGAGATAGGAGCAGCCAACATTTACAGAGTACTACCAGAGACCAAGCACTTTGCTAAGCCCTTTATATGGGTTATCAGTCCTCTTGATAACAATATGCAGGAGGTAATATTTTTATTTTACAGTTTAAGAAATAAGTCTCACAGAGGTCACTTACTTCATTGGTAAAGAATGGAGTAAATAGCCATGTAATAGGGAACATCATCCAAAAGGATTGAATCAAAAGTAGGTAAAGTATTAGGATAGGAAGAAGACCTTGATCATGGCACTCACTCTCCAAGAGAGAGACTGTACTGGGGAGGGGACAGGGAGCCATGGAATCTGAGGTAATACTGTGTATCTGGGATGAAGTTAGCAAAAACATGTGGTAGTGACAGAACTGATAAGAAATCATAGTCTAATAATGGCAGCCAATATTTACTGAGTGTTTTAGGCCTACTAAACACATCATATGCATTAAGTCTCCCAGTATAGCCTGGTGAGGAAATTGTTCAGAAAGCTAATGTGAATCATCCAAGTTAGCAAGTGTAGGGCTAGGATTCAAACTCTTAAATATGTTTGATTTCAGAAACCCTAATCTCTGTGGATATTTTGCCTCTCATAATTATCATGACCCCCTCATATCCAGTATGATTGACCCATTCAGATTGTATCATCTTGCATTGCACAGGAAATGTGTTAGCATGATAAACGTATAAATGATCTGCTTCTCAGAATCATACCATTTTTCTCAGAGTCTCCCCTCTTTTCTAGCCAAGTACCTAGTTATCAATACTATGGGTACAGAGAAACTGGGGATAAACTATTTCTGAGTAGATTATAGCAAGGTACAAAACTTTACCAAATCCAATACCATTTGCCACAGTCTATTTTGATGAGAACAAGCAGTCAAAACTAAAAGGGAATGAATTGTGTTCTACAAGTCTAGATTTTACCTAAGGTTATCTTTCCCCCCTTTTAGCTTTTTAGCACCATAAGCCTCTGCAACTAAGATATTTGGAAACAGTCTTACTAAGATGCTACTCACCAACCAGTCTACTGTCACCCACAGTTTTCGCATGGAACCCATTTTCAGAAAACCCCTAGATCACCCTTGCCAGCTGAATAATTGTATTTTTAAGTAGTAGTTAATCTAGCCAAAAGATGAAGTCATCTACAGGAAGTGTATTGCCAGCAGAGTCTAAATGGTTTGCTTATAAAAGGCAAATAGTTTGTGCACTCTGAAATGTTCCTGATCAAATTGGCCCTTCCCTGACAATTCTACTGTAGTGAGTCTCTCAGAACACTCAGGAGTTAATCAACAGCTGATTTACTACCAATTTCTTTTGAGTTCTCTATACCCTCATGGATATAGTCCTTAGGAGGACACTTCCATCAGCAACACTAGCTGCCAAAACTCCAAATAAGCTGCTTGTTTTAGTGCACTGGCCAGAGAGGAATGTTTCAAGAGTATTGTAAAGCCAGCCCACCACACATACTATACCATAAAGTAAGGGAAGGCCATTCATTGTCATTTTTCAAAACTCTTTCATTCCAGATTTTTCAACCAAATAATCTGATTCACAAATTCCAAATTAAAACCATCACTTAAAAATGGACAGGCTTATAGTTCAATCTATGGAGCAAAGAGAACCTACTGTCCCTATACAAGGAAATAGGATTGGATCATTTATCTTTGGCAGAAGAGTGATAGCAGTAGACCCAGTACAAACCAATGCAGAATCCATCTCTTTCTGAAACTGTGAAATGGGTTGAAACTGTTTCCAAACGCACTTACAGCAGGAATAAATTCTGATCTATATATAAAGATCTAAGTAACTTTGAAAGTGGTCTAGTTTTATTCTTCTGCATGTTGCTGTCCAGTTCTCCCAGCACCACCTGCTAAAGAGGCAGTCTTTTTTCCATCGCATACTCTTTCCTGCTTTGTTAAAAATTAGTTGGCCATACATTTGTGGACCCAGTTCTGGGTTCTCTATTCTATTCCATTGGTCTATGTGTCTGTTTTTGTGCCAATACCATACTGTCTTGATGATGACAGCTTTGTAGTAGAGGCTAAAGTCTGGGGTTGTGATGCCTCCCGTTTTGGTTTTCTTCTTCACTATGACTTTGGCTTTTTGGGGTCTTTTGTGGTTCCATACAAATTTGAGGATAGTTTGTTCTAGCTTTGAGAAGAATGCTGGTGCAATTTTGATGGGGATTGCATTGAATGTGTAGATTGCTTTGGGTAGTAATGACATTTTCACAATGTTTATTCTTCTGATCCATGAGCATGGAATGTCTTTCCATTTCTTGGTGTCTTCTTCAATCTCTCTCATAAGTTTTCTATAGTTTTCATCATATAGGTCTTTTACATCCTTGGTTAGGTTTACTCCTAGGTATTTGATAGTTTTTCGTGCAATCGTGAATGGGATCAGTTTCTTGATTTCTCTTTCGGTTGCTTCATTTTTGGTGTATAGGAATGCAACTGATTTCTGTACATTGATTTTGTATCCTGCAACTTTACTGAATTCATTGATCAGTTCTAGAAGGCTTCTGGTAAAGTCAATTGGTGTTTCCATGTAGAGTATCATGTCATCTGCAAAAAATGAAAGTTTGACTTCTTTGCCAATTCTGATGCCTTTTATTTACTTTTGTTGTCTGACTGCTGATGCTAGGACTTCCAGCACTATGTTAAACAGCAGTGGTGAGAGTGGACACCCCTGTCGTGTTCCTGATCTCAGGGGGAAAGCTCTCAGTTTTTCCCCATTGAGGATACACCATACACAAAAATTAACTCAAAATGGCTGAAGGACCTCAATGTGAGATAGGAAACCATCAAAACCCTCAAGGAGAAAGTAGGAAAAAACCTCCTAGTCCTCCACCGCAGCAATTATCTACTCAACACATCCCCAAAGGTGAGGGAAATGAAAGCAAAACTTAACTCTTGGTACCTCATCAAGATCAAAAGCTTCTGCACTGCAAAGAAAACAATCAAGAAAACTAATAGGCAACTGACAGAATGGGAACAGATAGTTGCAAATTACATATCAGATAAAGGGCTAGTATCTAAAATCTATAAGGAAGTCACCAAACTTCACACCCACAAAACAAATAACACACTGAAGAAATGGGCAGAAGACATGAACAGACACTTCCCCAAAGAGGACATCCAGATGGCCTACAGGCACATGAAACGATGCTCAACATCACTCATTATGAGGGAAACACAAATCAAAACCACCCTGAGATACCACCTCACGCCAGTCAGAGTGGCTAAAATGAACAAATCAAGAGACTACAGATGCTGGTGAGGGTGTGGACAGACAGGCGCCCTCCTACACTGTTGGTGGGAATGTAAACTGGTGCAGCCGCTCTGGAAAACAGTGTGGAGGTTCCTCAAGAAACTATCCATAGAACTCCCTTATGACCCAGCAATAACACTGCTAGGGATTTACCCAAGAGATAGAGAAATGCTGATGCATAGGAGCACATGTACCCCAATGTTCATAGCAGCAATGTCAACAATAGCCAAATCATGGAAAGAGCCTAAATGTCCATCTCCTGATGAGTGGATCAAGAAGATGTGGTATATATATACAATGGAGTACTACATGGCAATGAGAAAGAATGAAATCTGGCCATTTGTAGGAAAGTGGATGGACCTCGAGGGTGTCATGCTAAGCGAAATAAGTCAGACAGAGAAGGACAGAAACCATGTGTTTGCACTCATAGGTCTAACAGGAAAACAGGAGAAACCTAATGGAGGACCAGGGGGAGGGGAACAGGGAAAGAGAGTTGGGGAGAGAGAGGGACGCAAAACTTGAGACTATTGAATGCTGAAAATGAACTGACGGTTGATGGAGAAGGGGGAGGAGGGAAAAGAGGTGGTGGTGATGGTGGAGGGCACTTATGGGGAAGAGCACAGGGTGTTGTATGGAAAACAATTTGACAATAAACTATTTTTTACAAAAAGATCTAAGTAACTTTGAATGTAACAAAGGACTCTTGCTTCAGAGAAATAAGACACATTCAGAATTTTGTGTATCACCTTAGTGCTTTTAAAAGTTCCTATCCAGAATATTTCCTTTCTTTTGCCTATGTAAACCCTACCATTTCACAACGGCCAGCTTTTGTCTCAAAAGATGAATAATAGATTATTAAATGCAATGGTTGTCGGACCTGTTGGCACAATAAAGTCACTTGGGGAAACTTTATAAAAACAGTCAGTGTTCAGTCCCCTCCCCAGACCAATTAACAATGATCCCAGAAGAGTTGGGCCTGGCCATCACTTTTATTTTTAACCCTTAGTTATTCTAATGTATATTTAGGGATGTGAATAGCTGGTATGGCTATTAAAAGCCTAGGCCTCTAGGTTAAAAAAGATTTGAACTAGAGTCCACATTTCAACACTTTCTAGGTGTGTGACTTAAAGCAAATTGCTCAACCTATTGGAGTCTTGGCTTCTTCATCTGGAAAATTAATGTAATAATAATATTTGCCATATAACATTACTTTGAGGTTGAAGAAGATAATTCATGTTCTCTGCCTAGCATGTAGCAATTTTGGAGTAAATTAGCTACTATCATTATCATTAACATTAACAGCAGTAATGGGAAACTTAAGAACCACTCCCAGTCTCAGACTGCACAACTTTCAGTGCAGGCTTTAGAGATAATTCTACTAAGTCCATAGAGATGAAAAGACATGCATTTCAGAAAAACAAACATTTACTAAGCCAGGTGCTATTTAATTCAGACTCTAAATCCAGTGCTATTTCCACAACATTTATTTTATTTCATTTCAACAAATGTATAGAACACTGACAATGTATCCAACTCTAAGGACAGAAAGATAAATTTATATCATTATTTCCCTACCCCCAAAACTTTACATCTAGTGGAGAATCCCAATGTGTAAACAAGTAATTTCAGCAATATGTGTTTTTATAGACTCAATGAGTTTAAGTGTCTATGAACTTACAACAGATAATGTGATTAACACTGTTTGGGTGGGTTGATGAAGATTGTGCTGAGGAGGCTATGACTGACTGGTATCTCAAAAGAGCATGAGAATTTTACAGGTAGGGAGGGGTATATGGAGTAGAAATTTTAGTCAGAGGAAACAAGAGAAGAGGCACTATATCAGCATGCCTCTAAGCTCTATCTTCTTACAACTCCTAGAGCAGTTGTCTGTACCATTCATTTATCAAATAATAATGTTTTGTCTCAGGACACATTTTCTATTATTGCCTTGAACTATTTATCTCCTCTGTTCCCTAATTTTTCATACCTTGTCAGCCCAACTAGAATTTAAACTTGAAGGAAGAAGAACCAGTTTTATAGGGCACCATATCCCACACAATGCTTTGAACATGGTCTTATATAGAGTGGATGCTTAATGAGTACTTTTTGGCTTGATGTAAAGAGAGAAGAGCGGAACAATCTTTATCATACAATAAATTCACTACTCATCACCAGAATCTCCTATGAAGTAAGGTTTATTCACTTTCTCCTCCTGATTGTTTATGTCATGACCATCGAAAAGTCTTTAAGCCTCATCTGTATGCCATAAATGATGAATTATATTGGCATAGTAAGGTTATCAGATGCCTATACAATAGCAGCTCTTTACACAGTTCAACATTCTTTTCAATGACTAAATTCACAAGGATCCCAAGGCTAAGCCGAGGTAATCATTCCTGAAAAACTTGATCAGAACAAGCCTGGACCAATCAGTCTAGGTCTCCATACTTTTCAAAAAAGTATCAGGCATTCTGAAAAAAATTACAAAAAATGGATAAAGTGTCATACTATTCTTTAGCAGCATCCCAAAGAAGTCTTTGGGCTGATTGGCCTGGGGAAAGAGAGTAATCTAATGTTCAAACAAGATGGAAAATTACATTTATTACAAACTGGGAGTCAAGAAGAATCAGGATAAGAAGAGGGAAATACTTCAATGTTGACTTCAAGAGTGGGAAAAACATATTCTTACCCAGACAAATCTTAGCCTCCATTGTACACAATTGAGAGCCCCAAGTGGTAAGAAGCTGGTACCTATTAAAAGAGGGTCTGGTAGAGATCTTAATCAAAAGTGCCCTTCATCTCACTGATTTATTTTTGAATTTTTACAAGACAGCTTTTAAGTGAAGCACAAATAAGTATGAGTATTAAAATGGTCTTATTCACGTATGCAGAAAATATTTGGAAATTAACACATTGTGCCCAGAAGGAGCTTTATAGTTCAGATAGAGGAGTTGGTGCAGACCAAATGTCAAACCTAGAATGGGAGAGGAAAAGGAAGATATCTAAAGACTCTTACCACCCGGTGAGTACAGCTTGTTATATGTTTAATAAATGCATCATCTCCATTATTCTCTTCTTTATTCCTCCCCACCAGTAGGCAAATCTCCTTACCCATTCATCAGTCTCCTTCATTTCAAGTGTAAATAATTTGAGACTGTCTTATAAACATACTGAAAAGTCTAAATGAGCTAATGTGAAACTCCAAACAAGGAGCTTGTTGCAGTGTAGGAGTCCCTTTGCAACCTTATAGTATATGTAAAGATTTTTCACTAGGTAACCAACCTTTACATGGCAGAGTTCAGGCCAACCTGAGTAGAAATGGAAGAGGTGGGACATTCAAGCAGAAATTAAGGGACTGGTATCATAGAGGACAGTGATTGTAAAGTCAAACTTCTGCTTAGCCCCTCTAATAGAAGATGGATAGGTAATACAAGAGATAACCAAAACACAACAGATAAGGAGAATGGCTAAGTAGATCAACAAGATGCAATATCAAGCTACCATTAGAAATTAGAATCATGAATATTATGGACAAACATAAATAAATATTCATGTATTAAATGAAAAAATAAAACAAAACTGTGCATACAATGGCTGAGGGATTTAAAATTGTGTAGGCATGCACAAAATGAAATTAATTATGTAGGTGGGTAGATTATAGTCATATAAATTGTATGAATTGTATTAACAGTAAAATATTAATTATAAAATAATAGGTGAAGTATAAATACGTTCTAAGTTTATTCATTCATTTATTTATTTTGAAAGAGAGAGACACACAGTGTGAGTGGGGAAGGGGCATAGAGAGAGGGAGAGAGAGAGAATCCTGAGTAGACTCCACACTGTCAGCACAGAGCCCGATGTGGGGCACAAACTAACAAATCATGAAATCATGATCTCAGCCAAAATCTAGAGTCTGGTGCTTAACAGACTGACAAACCCAGGCACCCCATTTTTTAAAATCCAGCTTCATAATACATATTACTCTTCTTTAGAAGACAATTTATTTTTCTGATGCTGTTTCCTTAGCATGATGGTCATATGAATTTGCATTTTCTGAACCCTCATTTAATGATGATAGGAAGGGCTGGTAGGAGTGGAAAGTAATTCAAAAGTGTTCCAGGTTGCAGGGGAAAGTTATTTGAGAGTAAATATTTGTTTTAAAATGTTTTGAGTGGAAAATCTGAAGATATATTTTTTAAAGCTTTTGTTTTGATTCTAGTTAGTTACCATATATCATAATATTAGTTTTAGGTGTATAATATAGTGATTCAACACTTCCCAGTGACACGTGGTGCTCATCAAGACAAGTGCACTCCTTAATCCCCATCACCTATTTCACCCATCCCCCCACACCCATCTCCCTTCTGGTAAGCAACATCTTGTTTTCTACAGCTAAGAGACTGTTTCTTGGTTTGCATTCCTTCTCCTTTTTCCCATTTGCTTACTTGTTTTGTATCTTAAATTCCACATATGAGTGAAATCATATGGCATTTGTCTTTCTCTGAATAACTTATGAAAACAGGTTTTTAAAAATGACTATAGAGACAGTTTTAAATGGCCTACATAAGAGTGGGTGGAAATGAAAATGAAAACATGGAAGAGAAAGCTATAAAAATGGTTGAATAGCTGTGTTATAAATACCAATTATATGAAACTGAATTCAGCTTTCTTAGAAATAGAAACATAAAATAGAATTATTTCTTTTCTCTCTGAATCAACCTAAACTGCTACCAAATCACAACTATTACCATGACCAAACCATGTCAAATAATGAATGCAAACTTAACCTTGCACATTTAGGCTAGGTAATACATATAACTCTATCCTGATTTATATCATCTATGAAGTTCCAGCAAGATATTATTAACAATATATGCCCTCTTCCTCTTACATAGAAACAAAAAACAAGAACTCAATAGAATGCTCAAGTCGATGAGAAAGCAAACTCTTAAGAGGGCATGGAACATTTATCTGAATAATGAATATAATTTGATGGTGCCAACCAGTCCTCTTAATGACAACTTGAATTTGCTCAGCACCCTATTCAGCATTATTTCATATAGTCTAAGTAGTGAAAAGGACCCAAATCCCTTTAGATAATTATTTTATCAAAACAACTATAAATTTTACCCCTGCACCAATTTTTTCCTATTTCAGGGGCTACTTGCTGGTCATTCTGGAGGGACATGACTGGACAATGTAATTAGAATAAAGAAACAATGCATTTCCTGCACTAGACATATAAATCCCACAGGGAGATTCTGCTATCCTATTGAATTTGCATAGTCCTTCTGGAAAACAAGATATACCATTGGTGCAGATCATTGTTCATTTGAAATACACAGTTATCTAAGATCAGATTATCTGTCCACTAGATTTTCTGAGTATTGTGGCAAAAGCTGTTGTTGCCCCTCTTCCTTCCTGACACCCTCACATTACCCCTTAATTTTTTCATACTGCCCCATTACAGCAGCCCTCAAACCATGCCTTCCTAAAGCAATACTCCATGCCCTATAACTTCCTCTGTCTCCTCTGTTTATTAAAACTGACCTGGGCTTCCTTACTTCAGAGGCCTTCTGTTTGCCAGAAAATAGTGGACTAATAGGTTACTTAGACAGATAAACCTTTTAAACTATGAAGATTCTTCTTATTTTATTATTTTCAAATTTATAA
Source organism: Helogale parvula (assembly GCA_004023845.1). Taxonomy (NCBI): domain Eukaryota; kingdom Metazoa; phylum Chordata; class Mammalia; order Carnivora; family Herpestidae; genus Helogale; species Helogale parvula. The sequence continues at coordinate 326 of PJEM01010655.1, read as the reverse complement.
ACACACTAGTTTAACTACAAGTTATCTTATTTATTTATTTATTTATTTATTTATTTATTTATTTATTTTGAGAGAGGGAGGGAAGGGGAGAGAGAGAAAGAAAGAGAGAGAGAGAACGGGAGCAAGCGAGCAGGGGGAAGGGCAGAGAGTGGGAATGGCAGAGAGCGAGAACAGAGACAATCCCAAACAGGCTCCATGCTGTCAGTGCAGGGCCCCAAGTGGGGCTGTATCTCAGGAAACCTGAGAGCATGACCTGAGCTGAAATCCAGAGTGGGAGCTTAACCAAATGACCCACCCTGGTGCCCCTGTGGTTGCCTTTTTTTTTT